>SJYC01077729.1:0-22448 GCA_006408675.1 Madoqua kirkii | reverse complement strand
AGTACTCTGAGAGAACAGTGTGTGGAGGCTGTCTCTTATACACATCTAGATGTGTATAAGAGACAGTCTATGTGCCATGCTCTATTTTAATTGTTAGGATATAGCAGTGAATTGATTTTTCTCTCATGAAGTTCACATTCTAATGAGGTCAATAACAAGGAAGCAAAAACATATCAGATGGTCACAAGTGCTAAGAAGAAAAATGAAGCAGGGAAAGGTAACAGTGACTAGAAAGTGCTAATTCAAATAGAGTGATCAAGGAACATTCTCTGTTAAGGTGACCCTTAACAGAGGGTCACATGAAATTTCACATAAGTCATATGAAAATAAGGAAGACTGTTCCTGGCAGAAGGGTTAGCAAGTGCAAAGGCCCCAAGGCCTAGCACATCTGATAAACCATAGTACAGGGGCAAAGGCCCCAGTACTAGCCGGCCTAGTACATCTGATAAACCATAATGAGGCCACTATGGCTAGAACAGACAGAGCAAAGGCTTAGTGACAAGAAGTAGAGTCACTGAGATGGGCTCAGAACGATTGTGGGGGCCAGTCTACATAGGGTTGTGTGGTCTATGGTAAGCACTAACTATAGATCTTATTCTTAATGAGAGGAAATTACTCTGAGAAGGACGAACACAATCAGACTTACATTTTTACAGAATCTGTTTGGCTGACAAAAGATCTTTAAGGGGTGGGGTGAAGAGCAGAACCAAGAAGACTAGTTAGAAGGCTAGTGCTCTGATTTAAGTTCCAGATGGCTGTGGCCTGGGTCAAGGTGATAGTAAGAGAGGTGATGTATTTAGAAGGTGGAGAAAATTGTCTTCACTGGTTTACCAATTTAAAAAATTGAGATGTAATTCACATAGTGTGAAGTTTACTTGTTTTAAAGGAGTATACAATTAAGTAGTCTTTAGTATGACTTCTTTAACTTTTGGAGTAAAAATGTTTAGGGAGAACTTTTGCTATGTGGAAACTGGGTACATTGAGGGCTGTAGAAATTGCTAACGTTAGGCTGGCCCTGCATACGGCTTCCTTCAACTTTTACTTTCATTAACTGGCCAAATATCTTATCACTGATAAAACGTATATAGATGGGTGAAAGGCAAATAACATGTTAGATTAAAACAACTGTTAATAAAGATTCAAACATTATCCTAAATTTATATATTCTTACTATTATTTTAAAAGGTATTATGAAATGCATTTCATCTGAATTTTTTTCTCATCTGTAAAATTAGGGGCTTGGTCTGGATGATCTCTGAGGTTTCTTATGATGACTCTGGCATCAGATACATTTTAAAATGACTTACTGTTTGCAGTGTACACCAAAGTCTTCTATTTTATTAAGTGGGATGGTCTGGTACTCAGAAGGTCCTTCATCTGGAGGCTTGTAGCCCTAAACAAAAATGAAGAAAATAGAAGACTTAAACACAACAGAGGAAAAAGATATGTTTTCTGTGTGACTTTCTGTTTACAGAAACATTCATTTGGGGGAGCCAATTACTGAACATAAATGCCTAATAAAAAAAAGTATATTGCTTATACTCTTCCTCAACCCTATTTGGTGGCTGAAGGCTAGATTTTGCTTACAGATTAATTTTTCTGTCCTTAAGTGATATTCACTTGTGCTCATATCTATTTCAGATTGCAGTAGATAGTAGATGGCCATGACACACAAATCCTTATTAACAAAAGAACACTGCTTTTCTAGTAGAATTAACAACATGCAGCACAAATGTATTACCTTTTTGCTAAAGACAGTTGTGGTAGTTGGGCTTCTATTTTGTAAATACTGTTAAATTGTTTTAGGACAAAATGAGATACTAACTATAACACATCTTTAAAAATAAACCAAATATTTAAAAATTGAAAAACTATAAGAACTTGGAATTTTTCAAATTACCTTTGGATATGTCCTGAAGGCTCCAAGATTCACTTTCCCTGCAGATATTGTTCTTGTTGGGTCAATCTACAAGAAAGATATATTTAGTATCTGCTGACTTATTTTTTTAAACATTATAAGCCTAGAAATACATATGTACATATAATGCTATAGGCACACATACATAATTAAAAGTAACCAATGGGGAAAAAAATAACCAAATTGGAAAATCACAGAAGTGAACAGAATGGTTAAATATAGAAATCTCACTAATTTAGAGATTAGCTCTAGTTATTATACTATTTAAGAGTATTAATTAAAGATTTGCTTATCTCTTTTTCAGAAGTCTTTTAAAACAGATGAACAATTTCTACCTTCCTTAGGGTAGCCTGAATTACATCTAAAATACTTCAAGCATAGCAAGAGCTGTTCTAGCAATTCCTGATTTAATCAATTCACTCAACATCGACCAAATGCCCACTGTGTGCAGGGAACTGAGACACAGGTGCTGTGTACATTCTCATCTAACAGAGGGTGGGAAAAGATGCAGAGAAGTTACATAACTTATTCAGAGTCCCAGCTACAAAGAAGTAGAATTTAGATTCAAACCTAGGCTGGCACCAGAGCCTTGCTCTTTACCATACTGCTCTTATTTCCCTGTATACCTGCTTTTTAGTAAATCTTCATGAAAATTAATTACAACTTAATTGTAAAAATACTTACTACCACTGCTACAAATGGTTCCTGGAACTGCTGATTGAGCATCTGAGTACTAACATCGATTCCAGAAAGCCAGCAGCCATAGCCAGGGTGGCTATGATACCAGCCAATTGCATTTTCAAGGCGGCCAACCTAACAAATGAAGAGAGCAAAGGAGCTTGAGGTTCCTGTTTAATCGCAGAGATGCTTGTGATTTGTCTATTTATATAGCCCTACAGTTAAATAACAGTATGCAAAATAAATAGCATATGGTGGCTCAGAGGTTAAAGCGTCTGCCTGGAATGCAGGAGACCCGGGTTCGATCCCTGGGTTGGGAAGATCCCCTGGAGAAGGAAATGGCAACCCACTCCAGTACTCTTGCCTGGAGAATCCCATGGAGGCTACAGTCCATGGGGTCACAAAGAGTTGGACACGACTGAGCGACTTCACTCACTTCACTCACTATGGTGCTTTCAAAAAAATTTTTTTTAGATAATATATGCTCAAGGCACAAAATTAATAAGATACATGTACAATAATGTCATTCAGTCTCCTTCCCACCTCTTTCCCCTCAACTAGTTTCTCAA
Source organism: Madoqua kirkii (assembly GCA_006408675.1). Classification (NCBI taxonomy): domain Eukaryota; kingdom Metazoa; phylum Chordata; class Mammalia; order Artiodactyla; family Bovidae; genus Madoqua; species Madoqua kirkii. The sequence goes on along the minus strand of SJYC01077729.1, from coordinate 19,283 downwards.
CCCAGATGTTACTGTCATAGGCTTAGACACCTGTCTTCCAGAGTTTCTCTCTGCATATAGAATATATTCTTTGCACATATGTAGATTAATGAAAACACACGATGGCATACCACCAATAGTATTCTACAGTTTGCTTTTTCACTCAAAATATTCTGGGATTTGTTTCACATAAATAAACATATAGATAGCTACCTTTTAAAGGCTGGCTGGCAGTTCATTGTGTGGGATATAAATCAGCTTGATATCCAGTTACATTTAGGTTTTCAATTTTTTGGTTTTAAACACACATAATGAGAGAATTAAAATTTATTATATATGTATAATATATATAGACATTTGTTCAGATGTACAACATAATGTTTCAATGTATGTATATACTGTGAAATGATCACAATAAGTACAGTTAATATCCGACACCACATGCAGTTACAAATTGTTTTTTCCTTGTGATGAGACCTTTAGATCTACTCTCGAGGATTTTTAAAAATCCATGCTAATCTCATATATGTTACATATAGTTGAGAGTAACTTAAAATATAAAGTCTAATGTAGGAGGATAATTTTAAGTTTAGAAACTCAGAAATAACTATGAGACTCTTAACTTGCAGTAACCAAATTTTAGAGAACAGCATTTTCACCTGTTTAGCATTTTCTATGTATGCAGCCATGTACTCATACGCAGCAGCCTGAGCGTTCACTCGCGTTTCAGTGCCCTCTACTGGCAAAGCAAAGCTGTCCATAATGATCATGGTCTCACCATCCACCTTGCCCAGCATCAAGCCCATCACTTCCAAGTTGCCTCCTGATCTGGCATGCATCACCATTTTCAGTAGAGCCAATGCTGAGATTTTGCAGTACTTAAAGTAATGGTGACTACAAAACAAAGACATGGTGTAATTAACTTTCTTATATAAGTACAGTTGTAAGACAGTTTTCCTAGTTTTTGTGGAGATTAACAAATAAGTACTGAAGCAATTTACACTGATGGAATGGGGAGAAAGTGTATATATAGAATGAGGGAAAGAAAAACAAAGTATAAAAGGACAGAGTTCCTGAAGGGGGATGGAAATGATAAACATAATCCTGCAAATTACTTCCCATTGGGTGAAGGGAAAAGTATGAAATAATTTTAAAATATGCTATTCGGGATATTAAGGGAAGGGAATTAATTACATGACCATTTCAATAGACTTTTTCTCCATTAATTTTGGAATCACCAAATCTAGGTTTCTGACACTGGTCAATTTTGCCTCATTATTCTCCCACTTAACCTTCTAGGCCTAACAGTTAAGAATGTGGGCTCTGACATCCATCTACCTAGGTTTGAACCCTTTTACTGCCATATCTTGGCTGTAACCTTGAGACAGACACTTAATGTCTGTGCCTGTTCCTAGAGTTGTTGTTTGGAGGAAATGAATAAAACAATGTACATAAAGTGCTTGACTTAGTGCCTGACACATACAGAACTTTTAAAGTGCTAGCTCCATTATTAACCTATCTTTTATAGTACTCTGAGAGAACAGTGTGTTGAGGGTTGTAGCTTCTCTCTGTGGTATCAGTCTAAAAATGGAAAATGTAAGCCTTAATATCTTTAGTCCTACTGTGATCAGTATTTCAGTTTGTCATCTGTGTATCTGACTAAACTATTGTTGAATAAATTTACACTTAAGTTTCATTGATGTAGCCAAACAGCAAGGATGACTGTAACTGGATATACCATCACACAGTGAGGCTGATAATTTAAAATATTCAGTAGGCTATATCAATCTAAATATGCAGCTTGCTATAGAAATAGCAGACAACCAGGCAAAATAACCATACTGTAAGAGTGTCAGTTTCTTTGAGAAGTCTTTAAAATGTCTGCCCACAGATTTCAATCACAGCTGAAAAATATAGAGACCTGTCCTTGGGAGTCAAGACGAATTAAAATCTTCACTCTTCTATCTACTGTGAAAAAAGTACATTATTGTGCTTCTATTACATACATTCTAGACTCTTTTTTATACATGACCTCATCTAATCTTTATAACATCACCAACAGATAGGTCTTTTTTCTCTTTTACAGATTAAAAAAAAGATTTCAACTAATTAGTTATAGTTGTGAGATTTGATTTTCGGTCTTAACTACTGTTGTTCACTAAGGAATTCATTGCTTCTGTGTAATTATGAAGTAAGTTATTTACTGTATTTGCTTGTTTTCATATATACAGAAAGGAATAAAAATACAGTATTGTGTTGTCATAAAGATTTAGTGACATATGGAAATTCCTAGCTCAAAACTCAGCCTGAAGTAAGTACTCAGTAAACACTGCTGAATCTGAATACCCACAGTTAAAGCTTGCCTTGTAAAAAACCGTGAGATAGATGAATATGGTTTTTGTTGTTGACCACCGCTTTCCTGTCTATCCATTAGAGACTGTGTGATCTTTTTACTCTTTCCATACAATATTGCTGTCAGGAAAGGATAAATACCGCTGCAAAGAAACCTTGACCTGTCATCACTCCCAGGGACACATGAGTTTTGCTAAGGGGCAAAAACCCGTAAGTTCTATTGATATAATTTACGGCTTCTGTAAAAAAATGGTGGAGTAAACATTGTGGAGACCGAGTAGAGCCTCTTTGTTGTTTCTGAAATAATTATCAGCAATCAAGAAGCAATTATAGATCTTTCTAAAAGATTACAGACTAAAAAAAGCTGGCTCATAATTATTTTAGAGACCCTTAGATTGACTCACTATCTGAAGATAGCTGTAGTTCCAGTCTGAAATCAGCTGAAGATCCCAACAAAGTGTATATCGACACACAAGGTTCAAGGCAGAGTGTGGAGTACCTCTAACAATACGGGGACTGAGAAGTGAAAGCCCTAACCACCGCTGTCGTTTTCCACTTCCATTCTCCCAAGGCAAACGAGACAGAAGGGGGAATCAAGCAATCCCAGTGGAGGGTCTTACGCTTTATTTGCGGGGATGAAAAGGTAAAATAAAGTTTCTTGGACGATTCCTCTTTCTCCTTGCTGCAGAAGGAAAGACAAGCTCTCCATCCCCAACTCCTACTGCCCCTGGGTCTCTCAGTCCCGCCACCCCTCCCTCCCCTGCGTTTCGCCAGGGACCTCCTCACTCCTTAGTCCAGGGCTTCGCCGCCAGGATTTCTTGCTGCTGTTTTTTGTCGTATTTGTAGATTTCATCGACACTCTGGGCTTCCTGCATGTTGTTGGCTAGCTCCCACGTTTTCTGGGCCATGCCACTCCCGGAAGCCGCCATCACCGAGGAATCGGGTAAGCTGTCGCCTCCGCAATCGAGACCCAACTTTATCTCGCTAGGTTTTCGGGCGTGGGCTCCGGACCCACCCCACCGCAGGTGCAAACTCACACTAGGCTCTCGGGGCAGCCATGACACCCAGCACCGGAGGTGAAGTTGGTACGGACCATCCGCAGGATGGCGGGGGTGCTTGGGGGACGCGGCTATATACACAGCGGTTACACAATAGTTAAGAGGCAGAGGAGTCGTCTCATTACTGAAAAGAGAACTTATTATCTTGGAAAATTATATGTGTGAAATAGGATGAAAACAGTAATTACCTAGGGAATGGTATAGCCTTCTGCACCGGAAGAAGGGCATGTAACGTTATGCCAGAAACGGGAATTGACCCTCCTTGTTCGTTCTGCGCAGGTTCGGCTTCCGCCATACTAAAAATGGGTAGATACTTAAAGCTGTGATGGGGGCAGAGAACTGTTTTAACTCTTGCCTGGAAAATCCTATGGATGGAGGAGCTTGGTAGGCTGCAGTTCATGGGGTCGCGAAGACTCGGACACGACTGAGTGACTTCACTTTCACTTTTCACTTTCATGCATTGGAGAAGGAAATGGCAACCCTCTCTAGTGTTCTTGCCTGGAAAATCCCAGAGACGGGGAGCCTGGTGGGCTGCCGTCTATGGGGTCGCATAGAATCTGATACGATTGTAGCGAGTTAGCAGCAGCAGCCGCAGCGGCAGCAGCAGCAGCAGCAGCAGCAGGTACTCTTTAAGATTGTTGAAAGCCAAAAAAAAAAAAAAAAAAACAACCTATGGAAAAGTTGACATAGAAGTAGTTCTGAATGCCGCTTTTGAGAAAATGATAACATGGCATCCTAGTTTACTTCCAGATGAACCATTGCACATGCGTAAAGCCCTTTGACTTGTAGTGGTTTGGAACTAAACTTTCCTAGAGGGCCGTTCTCTAGCGTCCCAGGTGGCCGTGGAAACTCGTGGATGGCTATTATCGTGCCTTTTGTAAAAATTATCGCGCGTTTGTAAAAATTAACATCAATACAGCTATTAGTGTTTTGCAAGTGTCCAGTACCCACTTCTTGAAACAGTTTAATCTTCTACATTCTACTGTGGAACCACGTCTGTCTCCTAAACCGAATTAATCTAGGGGGAATATGTTGTCATTTAAGAGTTAATACAGTGTTTAATTTCATTTATTTGCTTGTTTTAGGTATCCTCCTTTCTTCTCCTATCCCCCCATTCCACACTAGATTCTAAGTTCCAAAACACAGGGACCGGGTCTCTAGTCCTTGTTTTACCCCTAATACCTACCATAGATGCTCAGTGTTTATATTACTGGGAAAAATAAAGAGGGAGGGGAATTTCACCTCTGCAACTTCAACTTTTAGTTACCTTGAAACTTTGCAGAAGGGCTCAGCTTTGCTTGGAGTGCTTTCCCCTTACTTTTCTGACTGGGAGCTCATATTAATATTTAAAAAGAGAGTTCAAAGATCTCTACCATGGAGTCATTCTCAACTTCTTTCTCCAATCTTCCTTCCACGACGTCTCTAAATGTCTGTAGGTGCTTCTGTAGCTGTTACACATTGAAATAACATATTTACTTGGAAGTTTTTCTTTTCACTGTAAGCGGGTGCTCTCTGCTCTGGGTTGTATCCTCCACTCCTAGAAAGGTGTGTGACATTTAGTTAAGACAAATATATAGGAATTAAGAATCCACAGCCCCGCCTGCGGTTTTGACATTATCTTTCAAACCCTCATACAAGGTGACTTCAGATAAAGGACCCTTAGCCCCACTGGCCTGGGAAGCTAGAGATCTCTTTCTAGTGGTGATATATGGCCACTAAGTATTCGAGTGAACTGAGTATTTTGAAATTAGTAATAAAGCCTAGGAGAAAACGTTAACCAGACTCCTGTGGGAGCAATAGTGCCTGGAGAGGTGTGCCAACAGTTTTTCTTTACCAACCCTGCCTTTTCCACCGTCTAACCCCTCCAGGCTCCCCCTCACCCACCTCCGCCAGGCTCTGAACAGAGGCCAGCTAGGTCTAGGAAGGTTTAAAGTGGGCAGAATCAGTTTAGTCTGGGAAAGTGGCTCCCACAGTTGAACAGTCTCAAGCGGACCAGCCCAGATAAGGGCGAGCTCTGCGAACGGCTGGGCGTCCATGCGGCCTCCGGGGCGGCAGGGGGCGCCCCCGGCCGCGAGCCTCTGCCCCGCGGCCGTAGTGGGGCGGGGCCACGCCTGGCCGTTGGCGAAAGGCGGGCGGAGGGTTCGGCCCGAGAGGCGGAGCCAGGGCGGCTAGTCACCCGTTGCCGCGCTGGGCGACCGCCGTCGCTTCTTCGGACCAGGGCGAAGAACCTAGCTAGAACGCTGTGCTGTTCCCCGACGCCAGATCGCTTACCTGAGTAAGCGTCCGTCGGCCGCGGTGGGGAGCGGGCCTGTCAGGGTGTGGCCGGGCTTGAGGTTCGCGGGGCTGGGTTCGCGCCTGAGGGCCTCGCAGGGGACCGAGCTCCTGGGGTTACCTGAGTTGGTTTGGGGTTCCCTGCGTACTGGGGTCTCGTGGCCGCCGGGCTGGGGGGAGTCTAGCAGCTGCGGGCCCGGGGTTCCCGGACCTCTCTGGGGTCTCGCTGCAGCTGGGGGCGGTGCTCGGTGCCCGAGTTGCCCCGTGCAGGAGGGTCTCGCCGCAGGGGCTGTGCCTTGGTTACGCGGTCTGGACTCTGAGCCGCAGCTTCCACCGCCGCCGCCCCGGGTGCTGTTGAGACCCGGTTGCCTGACAACGCGTTGACGCTTCCCGAGGAGACTGCCACCCACGGCGCCGGCGCCCGGAGACCAGCTGCGCCTCGGTTATCGTGCCGCCGCTCTCCGCTGGTCGCCAGTGCCTGTCGAAGCACCATTCCTTTCACTCGGGGCTGGTTAATGGTTAACGTTTATCGAGTGTTTGTGTCCCGGCGCTGTTTCTCAGCGCTTTACAAGTAAAATCGGATTCCCACAGCCCTGTGGGTCGGCGCTATTATTGGCCAGTTTTCCCCGGGCTCCTTGAGCTTGAACCTGTTGTTTCTAATTGCCTTGATTTTAGGATAGTTACCTGCGGTTGGAATCACGTTTGCAATAACTTAGCACTGGGATTCACGCTTTGAGAGAAGCTGGGTCTCAGGATTATAGGATGAAGTTTAGCTTCGGTTTCTGGAAAGACTAATTTCTATAGTAAACCACTACCTTGATTCCAAACACCTTGGGAAATGCAGGAGTCTAATAGTAACCAATATGAGTTTGTAAAAAGCCAATTAGCCTCACAGACGGGGCCGCAACTTTATATAAAAGAATGGCTTTTCATGTTCATAAGCAAAAAGGAATCCTATGGTAACCCATAAAATGTTGCTTTCTTTTCTGCATATTTCTTCTTGCTAGGAGTGCACTGACTTTCTGATGTTTAAGTGTATGCTGAAGTGCTCCCCAGGATGAAATTTTGAGTCTTTCTCGCTCCTGGTGTTAGTGGTAAAGAACCCCTCCTGCCAGTGCAGGAGGCCTAAGAGACGAGGGTTTTATCCCTGTGTTGGGAAGATCCTCCGGAGGAGGGCTTGGCAACCCACTCCAGTATTCTTGCCTGGAGAACCCCATGGACAGAGGATCCTGGAGGTCTACAGTCCATAGGGTCGCACAGAGTTGGACATGACTGAAGTGACTTAGCACCCAGGCACGCAGTACGGATAACCTGGTGAAAGGGAGCAGGTGGTTTTAGATAGGATAAATTGAAAAAGGGTGCTTTCACTGAATGGATCTGGTTGTGCCTTCCACACACACAGGCATAATGATGGATTGCTTAGAATGAGTTCCTCTAGGATTGCTTTTTCCCTCTAGTTTTTTCTTTAAATTAAACCTCCAGTTTTGAGTCACTTAGTTGGCTGTTGCATCACATGCTTCTTTGGTTTTTACAGGTTGTCTTCTAGTGATGGCAGATGGGATCAGCACAGCTCCAGGTGCTCTGTTGCTAATACCTATACTATGAAATAACATCTCCCCCCACCCCCACTGGAGAATCATTTAAGAGTTCTTAGGACTTAATCTTCAAAAGTAGCCAGAAAATTCAAGTTACAGGTTAACCCAGAAAATCTTTTGCAGTTAGTGAAATTAGGGTATAACTAGGAACATTCAGAATACCACACACACAGTTCAGGGATGCTGGATAGTGTGGGACAGCAGTGATTGTAGAATGAAAGTAATTAGCATGCACAGTCTCTGTTGGGGAAGACAGGGGAAGCAGGTGGTCAGCCTAGAAAAACATTTCTCAGTGGATTTCCTATGAAATCAGTGTGTTTTGGGTTTAACTTTGAAATAAATTTAAAAATTTAGGGAAAAGAAAGGGTGCTTTGAGTGCAGCATTTCTCAAATGAAGTTTTTAGACAACCTGGTTAACTATTACAGACTTTGAGCAGATTGCAGATTATCCTTTAACGTCTTTCTGACTTAAGTTCTGACTGCTTTCCTGAGTGGGAGACAAAAGTGTTTGAATAAATGTTTTGAAAGTTTTGCATAACCAAAAGTTTATCTAATTTATGTTACTGTTCTTAGCATTAATGTTGTATTGTTAACAGTTACTAACAGACTTAGTCATGCCTTTATAAATTTGTGTGCTCTCTCTATCCTAACCCTCAGTTTGCTTTCTCTTTCCAGTAACGTGGTATTACTTAGCAATATTTAGAGAGATTTGTCAGAGTTTAGATACGCCCTTGGAAGTTATTCATGTGGATGTCATCTGCCAGGAGAAAAAGATTTAGCACCTGGAAAGATCTTCACGTGGATAGGAAATGAAAAACATTGTCTTGGTTCAGCATAGAACTCCTTTTATCTTCTAAGGCTTTTTCACAGGCTCCCTCCTGCACCCCACACCCATATATGATCACTCCTTGCTATTCTGTTCTCTTGCAGTAGGCTCTCTTTTTTCCTGACAACCTCTTTTATAGCTTTAAAAACAATTTTAAAGACTACTAACCCTTTTTTACTAACATGGACTCTGCTCTGAATTTCAGACGTATTCAGATTGTTTTCTTGATACCACTATTGGATCCTGTATGGATCACATCAACCCCAGTCTGGCTAGACTGTGAGCCAGTGTGGCAGGAGACATAATGTCCCCAAATTTGAGGGCAAGGATCATATAGTACACTTTTCATTCCCCTAGCATCTAAAACAGTGTTCTTTGGGGTGGGAGTTACTTTCCCTTCCTAATACTTCCATAGAAGTATGGAAATTTGCACTTCATCAGAGAGAGAGAGGATGGGAACAAAATTTTCCCTTCCCTTTGTGGTTATGAGATTGGGAAAAGGTGTCAGGCATACTCAGTTCTTTCTGGTTTCTCTGTTTTTTGGATTGACTCAGGTTTTTCAGAATGAATATGTTTCTGCTCAGCTTATATTACTATCTATATAATAAGCATGAGGGGCCTATGTTTAAAATTGAAATATGTTGATTTGGATTATGATAAATAAGTATCCTTTGTTGGTGATATGAATCCCAGTATACTTTGGATGAGTACTGATACATGTGTACAAAGACTGAAGATACAATGAGAAGTAATAAAACAGTTGTGATTTATTGATTTATTTTAATTAGGCTGTGTCGGGTCTTAATTGTGGCATGCAGAATCTTTTGGAGTCATGTGAAATCTTTTGTTGGGGTGCCTGGACACTCTAGTTGTGGCATACAGGCACGTGGGTTCAGTAGTTGCACTATGCAGGCTTAGTTGCTTCACAGCATGCGGGATCTTAGTTCCTCAACCAGGGATGAAACCCACATCCCCCTGCATTGCAGGGCGGATTCTCAGTCACTGGACCACCAGGAAAGTCCCTGGCCATTGATTTCTATGTGTCAAAGGTACCATACAGTTTGTATGTAGTGAATCATTTCATTTTTTCTTCATAGCAGCTCCAGGAGTAGGTAGCTGCACTTTACAGGTGAGGAAACAGAGGGACAGAGAAGTTAAGGAACTCATTGAGGTCAATCACATAGAGTCAATTAGGGATAGAATTGGTTTCAAATCCATGTCTTTCACTTAAACTGATTTTCTGAAAACTGTTTATCATCTACATAATATATATATAGCTACTGGGGAGAAAAACTGATAATATCTTGGGAAAAGTGTGAATGATCTCACATTGTAGAGTGAAGGAAGAATGAAGAATCCCATTTAGATTTCCTTAGGTTGATCTTCCTTATAACTAATCTTGAAATTGTAAACCTTTTTTTACTCTTTTTTTGTACTTAGACTGTATCCACTAATTCAGTCTCTGTGATTCATTAAGTAATTCTTGAATAAATTTTTAGTTGAAATATGTTTTATGTAAGTTGTCACATGTTTTTAGGAGTGAGAAGGAGAAAAATGGCCATGACAGCTAGAAGCAGGCATGTAACCAAGGGCTTGGTGTTGCTAGAAACTGGCCTGACAATACTGCTTAAGACTTGTTGTTCTTCTGTTGGAAGATACGCAGTTGCACAGAACGTCAATATCAGACAGAGCTGCTCTGTGTCCATGGTAGAGCAAGTGAAAAACAGTACTACTCCACCATCATGTCCAAACACAGATGAAACAAGAATGTTGTCCCAGCCACAAAATAACTAACTCCCAGTTGGTAATGGTTGCTGCTGCTCTATTAGTTACATCTTTAGCCTCCCTTTGGGTAAGATTTACTAAGATGTCCAATCATACAATTATGCTCACTTTCTGACAGCATGGAGAAGGCAGTGGCAACCCACTCTTGCCTGGAGAATCCCGTGGACGGAGGAGCCTGGTAGGCTGAAGTCCATGGGGTTGATAGGAATTGGACTCGACTAAATGACTTCACTTTCACGCATTGGAGAAGGGAATGGCAACCCACTCCAGTGTTCTTGCCTGGAGAATCCCAGGGACAGGGATGCCTGGTGGGCTGCCATCTATGGGGTTGTACAGAGTCGATGGGCTGAATGGGCTTGCACAGAGTCGGACACAACTGAAGCAACTTAGCAGCAGGCTGACAGCATTTAGTTCTGAGCAAAGCTCTGCTTCCTTAAGCTAGCTAGCTAGTGTGTGCTCAGTCATGTTTGACTCTTTGTGACTCCATGGACTGTAACCTGCCAGGCTCTTTTGCCCATGGGATTTCCCAGGCAAGAGTACTAGAGTGTGCCAGGAGGCAGCAGGGGAGATCCTATCCATGCCAAAGGTCATGAGGAAGAGACCTGATGGGCAAAGGCGAGATCAGGCCTCAAGGGACCCCCCCTGAACCCTCTCGAGCATCTACCCCCAAACCAGAATCTGTCTGTTTTACTATATCATGCCTCTTACCAGCACCTCTGACGTTAACGGTGGGCTATCCTCGACCACCTTTCTCTAAAGCTTGTGAACAATGCCCTTTGATTTAACTACATTAGACCTTGAGTTAATAAATTCCTCCCATGCTATAGCCCATTTCACCTTTACCTTATGGGAATGCAGCCTTAAATAGTGCTTTTGGAGGGTGGCGCCTGACTTTAGAAAAATCACCTTTGGAGAAAATGAGTTTTCTGGCTGACTAATCATTATCAGAAAAGGTCATAAGATGTTAGCAGGCCCCCTGGCCAGAAGATGATGTAAATCACCCAAGATCTTTGTATATTGGAAGGAATACAGGGAGAATGCCTGGTCCCATCCTGACCCTGCATGACTATGCACCTTTCATTATTTTCAATATACACTCAAGGTATATAAGCTTTCCTGGAAAATAAAGTTTGGGCCTAGCTTACTGACGCTTGGTCTCCCCGTGTCTGTCTTTGTTTCTTTATCTTCTTTTCAGCCTGACTCCCTGGCACGTAGAGACCCTCTGAGTTCACTTTCCTGCCCAGGCTTCTAAGACCCATGGGAGAGGGAGCCCAAGGTGGGGCACCCTCTGCTATTCAAGTGGGCACCTGTGGCCGACATGAGCAGAGCAAGTCTGTTGTCTGAGGCTTTATTGGCTTTCTGCGTAAACCAAGGAGTATCAGCCTCTTTCTCTCCTATATTTTCCTAACTGCTATATTCCTTCTTTATCTCTTTCTGTATCTCTAAATAAATTATTCGTCTAGGTTACTGACACTGTACCCCTGAGGATACCCTGGATCCAACCCGGGCGGTAGGAGTGGGTTGCCATTTCCTCCTCCAGGGGATCTTCCTGACCCAGGGATTGAATCTGTACCTCTTGCATCTCCTACAAGAGGTGGGTGGATTCTTTACCACTAACACCTTCCTTAAGCCCTCCCCTAAATCAACTAATACAAGCCCAACCTATGAGTCTTTCTTTAGTTCAGTTCAGTCCATCGGTTGTGTCCAACTCTCTGTGACCCCGTGGACTGCAGCACGCCAATCCTTCCTGTTCATCACCAACTCCTGGAGTTTACCCGAACTCATGTCTGTTAAGTCAATGATGCCATCGAACCATCTTATCCTCTGTCATCCCCTTCTCTTGCGTCCAATCTTTCCTAGCAACAGGGTCTTTTGAAATGTGTTAGTTCTTCATATCAGGTGGCCAAAGTATTGGAGTTTCAGCTTCAGCATGAGTCCTTCCAATGATTATTCAGGACTGATCTCCTTTAGGATGGACTGGTTGGATCTCCTTGTAGTCCAATGGACTCTCAAGAATCTTCCCCAACACCACAGTTCAGAAGCATCAATTCTTCAGCTCTCAGCTTTCTTTATATTCCAACTCTATCCTAACTGCTATATTCCTTCTTTATCTCTTTCTGTATCTCTAAATAAATTATTCGTCTAGGTTACTGACACTGTACCCCTGAGGATACCCTGGATCCAACCGGGGCGGTAGGAGTGGGTTGCCATTTCCTCCTCCAGGGGATCTTCCTGACCCAGGGATTGAATCCGTACCTCTTGCATCTCCTACAAGAGGTGGGTGGATTCTTTACCACTAACACCTTCCTTAAGCCCTCCCCTAAATCAACTAATACAAGCCCAACCTATGAGTCTTTCTTTAGTTCAGTTCAGTCCATCGGTTGTGTCCAACTCTCTGTGACCCCGTGGACTGCAGCACGCCAATCCTTCCTGTTCATCACCAACTCCTGGAGTTTACCCGAACTCATGTCTGTTAAGTCAATGATGCCATCGAACCATCTTATCCTCTGTCATCCCCTTCTCTTGCGTCCAATCTTTCCTAGCAACAGGGTCTTTTGAAATGTGTTAGTTCTTCATATCAGGTGGCCAAAGTATTGGAGTTTCAGCTTCAGCATGAGTCCTTCCAATGATTATTGAGGACTGATCTCCTTTAGGATGGACTGGTTGGATCTCCTTGTAGTCCAATGGACTCTCAAGAATCTTCCCCAACACCACAGTTCAGAAGCATCAATTCTTCAGCTCTCAGCTTTCTTTATATTCCAACTCTCACATCCATACGTGACCACTCAAAGCTATGGAAAAACCATAGCTTTGACTAGACCAACCTTTGTTAGCAAAGTAATGTCTTTGCTTTTTAATATGCTGTCTAGGTTGGTCATAACTTTTCTTCCAAGGAGTAAATGTCTTTTAATTTCATGGCTGCAGTCACCATCTGCAGTGATTTTGGAGCCCCCCAAAATAAAGTCCATCACTCTTTCCACTGTTTTCCCATCTATTTCCCATGAAGTGATGGGAGCAAATGCCATGATCTTTGTTTTCTGAATGTTGAGCTTTAAGCCAACTTTTTCACTCTCCTCTTTCACTTTCAACAAGAGGCTCTTTAGTTCTTCACTTTCTGCCAAAAGGATGGTGTCATCTGCATATCTGAGGTTATTGATATTTCTCCTGGCAATCTTGATTCCAGCTTTTGTTTCATCCAGCCCAGCGTTTCTCATGATGTACTCTGCCTATAAGTTAAATAAGCACAGTAACAATATATGGCCTTGATGTACTGCTTTTCCTATTTGGAACCAGTCTTGTTGTTCCATGTCCAGTTCTAACTGTTGCTTTCTGACCTGCATACAGATTGCTCAAGGGGCAGGTCAAGTGGTCTGGTATTTGCATCTCTTTCAGAATTTTCCATAGTTTATTGTGATCCACACAGTCAAAGGCTTTGGCATAGTCAATAAAGCAGATATAGATGTTTTTATGGAACTCTGTTGCTTTTTTGATGATCCACCGGATGTTGGCAATTTGATCTCTGGTTCCTCTGCCTTTTCTAAAACCAGCTTGAACATCTGAAAGTTCATGGTTCACATACTGTTGAATTTTGGCTTGGAGAATTTTGAGCACTACTTTACTAGCATGTGAGATGAGTGCAAATGTGCGGTAGTTTGAGCATTTTTTGGCATTGCCTTTCTTTGGGATTGGAATGAAAACTGACCTTTTCCAGTCCCGTGGCCACTGCTGAGTTTTCCAAGTTTGCTGGCATATTGAGTGCAGCACTTTGACAGCATCATCTTTTAGGATTTGAAATAGCTCCACTGGAATTTCATCACCTCCACTAGCTTTGTTCATAGTGGTGTTTTCTAAGGCCCACTTGACTTCACATTCCAGGATGTCTGGCTCTAGGTGAGTGATCACACCATCGTGATTATCTGGGTCATGTATTCTTTTTTGTACAGTTGTTTTGTGTATTCTTGCCACCTCCTGTTCTTATCTTCTGCGTCTGTTAGGTCCATACCATTTCTGTCCTTTATCGAGCCCATCTTTGCATGAAAAGGTCCCTTGGTATCTCTGATATCTTGAAGAGATCTCTAGTCTTTCCTATTCTATTATTTTCCTCTATTTCTTTGCACTGATCACTGAGGAAGGCTTTCTTATCTATCCTTGCTGTTCTTTGGAACTCTGCATTCAGATGGCTGTATCTTTCCTTTTCTCCTTTGCTTTTGGCTTCTCTTCTTTTCACAGCTATTTGTAACGCCTCCTCAGACAGCCATTTTGCTGTTTTGCATTTCTTTTTCTTGGGTGTGGTCTTGCTTCCTGTCTCCTGTACAGTGTTACAAGCCTCCGTCCATAGTTCAGGCATTCTATCAGATCTAGTCCCTTAAATCTTTCTTACTTCCACTGTATAATGTTAACACCTTCTTAATAAGATACTCCAGAGTTCTCCATGGTGGCATTGACATCCCTCCATTTGATGAGTAATAAACCCAGCTAGTTTAAGTATAGTAATGTGCCTGGTGTTCTTTGGAGGGTATTACTAGAAGAAAGCTTAATAGTATTTTTGACTCTTCGATTTAGTATTTGAGATGTTATACTCTAATCAGGTTAGACAGCAGGGCAAAATTAGAGATAATTAAACATGTACTTATATTTGCTAAATTTTATATTTTAACTATGGCATCTTTAAAAAAATATTTATTTACTTATTTTGGCTGCATCTTGTGTTAGTTGGGGCATGTGAACTCTTAGTTAGTTGCAGCAAGTGGAATCTAATTTCCTGACCAGAGACTGAACCTGAGCCTCCTGCATTGGGAGGGCTGAGTCTTAGCCACTGGACACCAAGGAAGTCCCAGCTAAGGTATTGATATATTTTATAAAAATTTTTATTGCTATGATAGCTGTTCAGTGAAATCAGTTCTAGAATTTATAATTGCTGTTATTGTAATAAAGAGAAATCCACTTATTTATAAATTCAAGGTCTGGTTAGAATTAAGAAATGAGCATGTTAAACTGATAATTATTAACAGACCTTAATTAACTCTTTAACAGAGTGAAAGAGGCCTGTTAAATGGTTTTTGTTTTTAAATTCATTTCTGCTTAAATTCTTTATAAAATCCTACAGCAAATTATATTATTATGTATGTATTATCCCATCATTATCTTTTATTTTTTTCAGACATAAAATACTTAAGAAAACTAGGAGGTTTTAAAAAGTGACTTTTTCACTTGAAACTACTGTTTGCTGTTGAACTGTTTTGAATTTTTATTAGGAAAATCTCTTGTGAAAAACTGGACTTAACTCTTCTTGGTTTGCAATATATTTTGCTAAGGCCACATTTTAAAATCAATGTTCTTTTTGGAAGTAAATAATAAAATGAAGTTCACATTATGTACTACTTAACTATAGTAATATAAGTTTTAATATACTTCTTTTAGGTAAAACTTGCTTTTCTACATTTCTTCAAATTATTATTGTCCTCCAAACATTAAGGGCTTCCCTGGTGGCTCAGCTGGTAAAGAATCTGCCTGCAATGTGGGAGACCTGGGTTTGATCCCTGGGTTGGGAAGATCCCCTGGAGAAGGGAAAAGCTATCCATTCAGAATTCCATGGACTGGAGAATTACATTGACTGTACAGTGCATGGGATTGCAAAGAGTTGGACACGACTGAATGACTTTAACTTTCCTAACATTAAATTTTCTGGATGCATTCTTGGTTAGCTCTCTTCATTTAATATTGTTTACTACTATTATTCTCATTTTTTTCTTCTGTAAATTACATTGACTGAGTTTTGCTTTGTATCCTCTTTTAATTATTCCTTCTTTGTACTCCCCACTCCCACACCCCAGCTTCAGTTCTTCTATTACCACCTCAAATCAACATTCCTATCATTTAGTTCTGGATCATCTTTTGTCCCTGTCTGCCTTAATTTTCCAGATCTTCAACTATTGTCTTTAAAATTATTAACTTTTCAACAAAGATTTCTAATGTGGTCCTCTTGAATCTGCTGGAATTTTTCCATCAGCTAGTTGGTCATCAGTGACTAACTGTAAACTTAACACAGTGAAACCAAACCTTGCCAAACTACCCAGCTTCTTCTGACTTATTTCTGTCCAGGAATCTATTAATGTTTAGTTTCCGGGACTTAAAACTTCAGTTATCACTGCCTCCTTTCTTGCCACACATTGAATTAGTCATTAATTTTTGTGGATTTTTCAAGGATTTATTTAAAAATAAGTTTCAGTGAGAAAAAGATAGTTTTTTCAATAAGTGATGCTGGAATTTGTATCCAGATGGCAGACAAATGAACACTGATGACCCTTACCTTAAACATTTGAAATGGATCATGGGTATAAGATGTAAGAAATAATACCTGAAGATAGGTGGTTATAAAACTTCTAAAAGAAAACATCATTGTTCAGTCGCTAAGTCGTGTCTGACTCTTTGTGACCCCATGAATTGCTGCATACCAGGCTTCCCTGTTGCTTCTTGACCTGCGTACATATTTCTCAGGTGGCAAGTAAGGTGGTCTGGTATTCCCATCTCTTTAAGAATATTCCATGCTTTGTTGTGATCCACATAGTCAAAGGCTTTAGTATAGTCAGTGAAGCAGAGTAGTTGTTTTTTGGAATTCCTTTGGTTTTTCTATGATTCAGCATATATTGGCAATTTGGTTTCTCATTTCTCTGTCTTTCCTAAATCTGGCTTGTACATCTGTAAAAGTTCTCCATTCATATACTGTTGAAACCTATCTTGAAGGGTTTTGAGCATAATCTTTCTAACATGTGAAATGAGTGCAGTTGTAAAGTAATTTGAACATTCTTTGGTATTGCCTTTCTTTGGGGTTGGAGTGAAGACTGACCTTTCCAGTCCTGTGGCCATTCTGATTTTTCCAAATTTGCTGGCATACTGACTGCAGCTTTTTAACAGCACCATCATTTAGGATTTGGAACCATAGAAGAAAATATTTGTTAGGTTAGGCAAAAGTTTCTTACATATGATGCAAAAGGCACAAACAGTTGATTAAAAAATTGGTGATAAATAGATAAATTAGACTTCATAAAATTTAAAAACGTTTGCTGGTTGGAAGACATCACTGCACGTGTTTATAGCTGCTTTATTTATAATTGTCAAAATCTGAAAGCAACCGTGCTAGCCTTCAGTGTGGGGTGAAGGAATGGATAAAACTGTGGTGCATCCTGACACTGGAGTACTTTTCAGTGCTATAAAGAAATGAGCTAAAAAGCCATAAGATGACAATGAGAAACCATTTCCTTCTCCAACTCATGAAAGTGAAAAGTGAAGTCACTCAGTCATGTCCGACTCTTTGCAACCCCAACGACTGCAGCCTACCAGGCTCCTCCGTCCATGGGATTTTCCAGGCAAGAGTACTGGAGTGGGGTGCCATTGCCTTCTCCGATGAGACACCTTAGTAGTATGTAATAGTAAGTGAAGGAAGCCAATTTGAATAGACTACGTACTGTGTGTTTACAACCATATGACATTCTGGAAAAAGCAGAATTATGGAGACAATAAAAAGATCAGCGATTGACAGTGGCTGGAGGGGAGGGAGAAATGAAAAGGTGGATGGAATACAGAGTACTTTTAGGGCAGTGAAACTACTCTGTATGATACAGTAAAGGTAGATCCATATCATTATGCATGTGTCCAGACCCATAGAATGCACAGCACCAAGAATGAACACTGATATAAACTATGGACTGAAAGTGGTATTATGTATCAGTATAGATTCATCAGTTGTAACATGTGCCATTCTGGTACAAGATACTGATAATGGATGAGATACTACATGAGTCAGGGCAGAAGATATAAGGGAAACCTGTACCTTATGCTCCATTTTTCTGTGAACCTAAAACTGCTATAAAAGACATTAAAACTTGAAAACAAAGTGCGGACTGGGAGGAAATATTTACAAAACATGTTCGATGAAGGACTTGTATCTAGCTTATATAAAAGTATTTTTTGTTTGTTTCTTGCATCTCAATAAGAAAACAATTTCATTTTAAAAATGGGCCCGAAGATTTGAAGACTTTGGGCCAATGGTTATTTATATGGATATGCAAATAAGGATGTGAAAAGATGTTCAACATCATAGTCATTAGAGAAATGCAGATTAAAGCCACAATGATAAACTTTAACATACCACTAGTGAAGTGAAAGTTGTTTATTCGTGTGCGACTCTTTGTGAACCCATGGACCATACAGTCCATGAAATTATCCAGGCCAGAATACTGCAGTGGGTAGCTGTTCCCTTCTCTAGGGGATCTACCCAACTCAGAGATTGAACCTGGGTCTCCTGCATTTCAGGCAGATTCTTTACCCGCTGAGCCACTAGGCGAGCCCAACATACCCACTAGAATGACTGTTGAAAAGACTGAACGTACCAAGCGTTCAGTTCAGTTCAGTTCAGTTGCTCAGTCGTGTCCGACTCTTTGTGACCCCATGAATCGCAGCACGCCAGGCCTCCCTGTTCATCACCATCTCTTGGAGTTCACTCAGACTCACGTCCATCGAGTCCATGATGCCATCCAGCCATCTCATCCTCCATTGTCCCCATCTCCTCCTGCCCCCAATCCCTCTCAGCATCAGTCTTTTTCAGTGAGCTCTTCACATGAGGTGGCCAAAGTACTGGAGCTTCAGCTTCAGCATCATTCCTTCCAAAGAAATCCCAGGGTTGGTCTCCTTCAGAATGGACTGGTTGGATCTCCTTGCAGTCCAAGGGACTCTCAGGAATCTTCCCCAACACCACAGTTCAAAATCATCAATTCTTCGGCGCTCAGCCTTCTTCATAGTCCAACTCTCACATCCATACATGACCACAGGAAAAACCATAGCCTTGACTAGATGGACCTTAGTTGGCAAAGTAATGTCTCTGCTTTTGAATATACTATCTAGGTTGGTCATAACTTTTCTTCCAAGGAGTAAGTGTCTTTTAATTTCATGGCTGCAGTCACCATTGGCAGTGATTCTGGAGCCCCCCAAAATAAAGTCTGACACTGTTTCCACTGTTTCCCCATCTATTTGCCATGAAGTGATGGGACCAGATGCCATGATTTTCGTTTTCTGAATGTTGAACTTTAGGCCAACTTTTTTGCTTCTCTTTTTCACTTTCATCAAGAGGCTTTTTAGCTCCTCTTCACTTTCTGCCATAAAGATGGTGTCATCTGCATATCTGAGGTTATTGATATTTCTCCTGGCAATCTTGATTCCAGCTTGTGTTTCTTCCAGTCCAGCGTTTCTCATGATGTACTCTGTATATATGTTAAATAAGCAGGGTCAATATATGTCAATATACAGCCTTGACGTACTCCTTTTCCTATTTGGAACCAGTCTGTTGTTCCATGTCCAGTTTTAACTGTTGCTTTTTGACCTGCATACAGATTTCTCAAGGGGCAGGTCAAGTGGTCTGGT
>SJYC01077728.1:0-19436 GCA_006408675.1 Madoqua kirkii | reverse complement strand
ATGATGTACTCTGTATATATGTTAAATAAGCAGGGTCAATATATGTCAATATACAGCCTTGACGTACTCCTTTTCCTATTTGGAACCAGTCTGTTGTTCCATGTCCAGTTTTAACTGTTGCTTTTTGACCTGCATACAGATTTCTCAAGGGGCAGGTCAAGTGGTCTGGTATTCCCATCTCTTTTAGAATTTTCCACAGTTTATTGTGATCCACACAGTCAAAGGCTTTGGCATAGTCAATAAAACAGAAATAGATGTCTTTCTGGAACTCTGTTGCTTTTTTGATGATCTAGCGGATGTTGGCAATTTGATCTCTGGTTCCTCTGCCTTTTCTAAAACCAGCTTGAACATCTGGAAGTTCACAGTTCACGTATTGCTGAAGTCTGGCTAGGAGAATTTTGAGCATTACTTGCGTGTGAGATGAGTGCAAATGTGCAGTAGTTTGAGCATTCTTTAGCACTGCCCTTCTATGGGACTGGAAAACTGACCTTTTCCAGTCCTGTGGCCACTACTGAGTTTTCCAAATTTGTTGGCATATTGAGTGCAGCACTTTAACAGCATCATCTTTCAGGATTTGAAAGAGCTCAACTGGAATTCCATCACCTCCACTAGCTAGAATGTGGAGCAGCTACAGCCTTCGTAACCTGCTAGTGGGTATGTAAGTTTGTATAACAACTTTGGATTATAGCTTTGTATTGTTTGCTAAAATTGAAGCTACACATGCTCTGCGATCTAGAATCCTTACTCTCAGTTATATATCCAAGAGAAATGTGGGCACATATGCTTGCTGTTTGTAGTACTGTTGTTCATAATGCCTCCAAACCAACAGAGCTCCAATGTCCATTACAAGGAGAAGCTGATAAATTAATTATAAATTAATATAAAAATATTATAATGAACTTATCAGCTTCTCCTTGTAATGGACGTTTCACCTATGTAATATTCTTTCTGATGATGCATAACCTGAATTTAGTCACAAAGAAACATTAGGCAAACTCCAAATACGGACTGTTCTGTTAAAAGAGTAGGTGATGGGTGGGCTGTATTACAAAATATTAGTGTCATAAACGACAGTAAGGTTGTAGAAATGTTGCAAAGTGATGGGTGTAAAGAGACATAACAGTGAAATGCTATACTAACTTAGACTGAATCCTAGATGCAAGAGAGAGAATAATATGGTGTAGTGGGTAGTATTAGGTCAGGTGACAATGTTGGAACATGGACAACAGATTAAAAAATGTTACAGAAGTTGACAAGTATGTTGAGATTATGTAGGAAAAGAATTCTTAATACACACTGAAATGTTCAGAGGTAAAGAGCACTGATATATATAATTCATGCTGTGAATAACTTTAGAAAAAATTATAGAAAGAGGACAAACTTGTGTGCACAAAGGTAAAGCAAGAGGTACAAAATCTTAAGCAACAGAGAATGGATAAATAATATACAAGTGTTCTCTGTACTGTTCCTGTTGTAACTTTTTTTGTAAGTTCAGAATTATCTCTAAATGTTTAAAATAAATTTTAATAAAAGTGTTTTGATTTAAGGTTCAAAGGTTTTTTTTTTTTTTTCTGATGGGTGATAGTTGTTCATTTTTCTTTTCTGATATTCATTTTCTTTTCTGATATTTTACATATGTTGTAGGTTTTGGAGGGAGTTGAGATTGAAAGCTGGTAGGCAAATTTCATTCAAGCTTGTTTGATGTCCTCAATTTGATAACTGACACTGAGTACTAAATGTAGACTAAACCTGCATGTTAATAATTAGCCTAAAGATATTCTGATATAGCTATGCTCACTGAAGGGTTTTTAGATATTAAGACTGTGATCTTTTTTAAAAGATAATTTTATTTATTTTTGGCTGTGCTGGGTCTTCGTTGCTGTGCAGGCTTTTCTCCAGTTGCAGACAGTGCAGGCTGGTCTTTAGTTCAGGTGCTTGGGCTTCTTATTGTGGTGGCTTCTCTTGTTGTGGAGCATGGGCTCTAGGGTGCATGGCCTTGTTAGCTATGCCTCCCAGGCTCTAGAGCACCAGCTCAGTAGTTGTACACAGGCTTAGGGCATGTGAAATCTTCCCATATCAGGGATGGAACCCATGGCTCCTAACTTGCCAGTCGAATTCTTTACAACTAGGCCACCAAGGAAGCCCTAAAAATTTAATATTTTTTTTTTTTTTTTTACTTTTAGTATCTTTAAAATGGCTGATAATTTGGATGAATTTATTGAAGAGCGAAAAGCCAAATTGGCTAGAGACAAAGCAGAACTGGAAAGTGAACCACCGTACATGGAAATGAAGGTAAAGATAATAATTTTCTTCTAACGTGTTTCATTAAATTGTCCCTGAAGATTACCCTCTTTAAATGCAAAATATCTTCTTCTGAGAGTGAGAAGCTTCTGTTTCAGTTTAGTTTAACTGTGCTGTCATTCTAAGTCTGAGACCCTGAACCTGGATAAGATTATTTTGAATGCAGTTTTTCTTCTGTGGTGGTTTGTACATCACAGTTTCTTTTCTCTCTTATCAGAGTTTTAATTAATAAGTTATGTGCTTCCTAACATGATTAGGAGACTGTTTCTAATGCAAGGAACTTTCAGAATATAAACAGAATAGATGTAAAAGCAATTTCTTATATTCTTTGTGAAAGGTTCATTTTTTAATGAATCAGTATCTTAAACATTTTTGAAATCTACAAAAATGAGTTTATAAGGATAGTTTCTTTTGTATATTTACTTTTCAGAATATAAATCTGTTAAAATGTTTCTGAAAGCAGTGTCTGAAAAAGCTTTCTTAAAACTTTTCTAGCTTTGATATTTATTGAGACTGCTGGTTACTGTGCTGTGCTCAGAGAATATAGCCATGGTCTACAGATGTGCTGCTTTCTCCTGTAGGCTCAGTGTGTGTAATAAGAAACAGGATGTGTGTTAAATCTGTGCCATATAGGTCATCCTAATTAGAGGAATTGGATATAATGACTTGCCCAAGACAGTCTTGCTTTTCTTGTCCCAGTGTCTCATCTGGTTTAGCATTTGCCCTGGACAAAGGTATCCTGGTGGAAATGATAAATAACATGGACACCATAATTATAAAATAATTTTATTCATTTAGCTAACATTTATTGCATGCTAACTATGGATGAAGCATAAAGTCTTTAGCGGTTACACTTATACTTTGCATCATGAATCTATGAGATAAGTACTGTTGTCATTTTCCAAATGAGTAAACTGGTACATAGTGACATTACGTATGAGACTTAGGTGATAGAATAGTAGAACTAGGCTTTGACCCCGGCAACCTGAATCCAGTGTTTATTCTCTTAACTATCTTTCCTTACATAGTACCTGCCATGTACAAGGAGCTGTGCTAAGGAATTTACATGTATGATAGCATTTAATCATAAAATCCCAGTGAAGTAAGCAGAATTTTTGTTTGTTTTACAGATTCCAAAAATGAGGCTTAAGGGGTTAAGTAAATCGTCCAGGCCCATATAGGATTGGATTCATGTGTCCAGCTCCACATTTTATGCCCTTAACCATTTTCCAGTACTCAGGACTGACAAGTTTAGGAGGGAGTTATTAGATAGCTTTAAGTATAGCTTTATTATGCTTTTACCCACTCCAGTGTTCTTGCCTGGAGAATCCCAGGGACGGCGGAGCCTGGTGGGCTGCCGTCTATGGGGTTGCACAGAGTCAGACACGACTGAAGCGACTTAGCAGCAGCATTATGATTTCTAATACTGTAGCAAATAGATAATAATCTTCAAGTCTTAGGTCAAGTATCACCTACTCAATCAGGCCTTGCAGTTCCTCCATTATCATTTCTGGGCCTCCTTACACTTGTTTTTTTTTTTTTTTCTTCTGTTTCTCCTCTGTACCACTCACTACATATAACATAATCTAATTGTGTGTTGTGTTTATTGTTTGTTATCATAGTAGTTTATAAGCTCTGTGATGGCAGAGATCCTTTAGTATTTCTTCACTTACCTGTTTTTGATGCCTAGGACAATATCTGGTGGGAACTCAGTGAATATTTGTTGATAAGTCAGTGAGCTAAATAATAGAACATTGCAGCACTAATAAATACCTTTGAGTAATTCCTCAAACCTTACACTTAAATTTCGTTTTAAAAATACTGAAATTAATTGTACATTTTTGGAATTTTTTCCCCCCACTACTTTTGTAAATATTATGTCTCTTTCAGGGAAAAGCGTCAGAGAAGCTTTCTGAAAACAGTAAAATATTAATCTCCATGGCTAAGGAAAACATACCACCAAACAGTCAACAGACAAGGGGTTCTTTAGGTATGTCTTTAGGTGTGCTAAACTGAATTTAAGATATTCTTAGCAGGCTGTTATGAAGGAGCTTTGTCTTGTCAGAAAAAAAGACAATTTTTGAATCCTAGTAACTCCTTCCTGTCTGGAATCTTGTATGTGACAATGTGGTCTACATATAAAATATATACTGAGAAACTTGTTCTCATTGTAACTGTTATTGTCTTGGTTATAATTTATAGAAGTCATAGCAGTAAGTATATATCATAATTAAAAACTTTGAATGGAATTTGTGTGAGAAAGTTTAATTGTTGAATAATAATGGTGCAATTGCTTTTATTTAAAAATCAAAGAACTATGCTTAAAAGATAGAAAATATTACTGATGACTATTTTGAAATTATAAGTAAGTTAATATTTAGGTATATTGAGTCTTTGATTATGGTTTGGTGTGAAAATATTTGGGATACTACCTCATTTTAGCTTTTTGGTAGGTGTATTTTTTTTTTAAAGAAAATATATGAATATTTAAAAATTACCTTGTGAATTACTGATGATAACTGAACCTTTTTCACATTAAAGAAGTCAAATATGATTAATCCATTTGGTTAAAGCATTATTCTCATGTGGATGACTTTTCATGGCCATGAGTATACTCCTAAGTTGTTAGTTGCTTTGCATTTGTATTCTGCTAGGAGTACATGGGGATTTTGGCCAAAAGACTGCTGAATAGTTTAGTGGGCTCTCTGTCTCTACTAGAAAAACAGCTCAAAGTGAATGCCATACTTTTAGTATCATATATATAGAAAAACTTTTCCATTTTGAGTCTGTAACAAATTATTGGCTAATATACAGCTTTTGAGGAGAATGTAATCACACCCCACTCCAGTAGTCTTGACTGGAAAATGCCATGGACAGAGGAGCCAGCCTACCAGTAGGCTGCAGTCCATGAGGTCATTAAGAGTTGGACACAACTGAATGACTTTCACTTTTCACTTTCCTGCATTGGAGAAGGAAATGGCAACCCACTCCAGTGTTCTTGCCTGGAGAATCCCAGGGACGGGGGAGCCTGGTGGGCTGCCGTCTGTGGGGTTGCACAGGGTCGGACATGACTGAAGCAACTTAGCAGCAGCAGCATACAGCTTTTGAAGGAGGAAATAACAACCCACTCCAGTATTCTTGCCTGGAAAAATCCCATGGACAGAGGAGCCTGGCGGGCTATATAGTTCATGGGTTGCAGAGAGTCAGACATGACTGAACATGCGTGCATGCAATACTTTAGTGAATTAAGTATTATATTTTGGTTAAGTGCCTTAATCTCTAAGGCACTTAGTTTCTTTATAACATAAAGAGATTTAGATTATCTTCTGGCCCTAAATTTTTATGAATTGAAAATTTAATTATTTTGAGAGATAGTGTTTTGAAAGTTGGATAGTAGCTTCTCTCAAGTACTAAGGTAAATCACTGGCTTTCTGGAGTTATGAGTTGCTTTGGAATGCAGTTGTCATGCCTTTGCAACCTGGCATCAATTATTTAAGCTCTTTGTTTCCTCATCTTAAGAATTGTGTCTGTCTTAAAAGGTTATTGTGGCAGTGGTTGAATATGTATGAAAAGACGATTGGCCCATTATTGATGGACAATAAATATTAATTTTCATGACTTTTTACATTTTTAAACTAGGTTTTTTATTTTTAAGAACTATATTAAAACTTATTCTTTATTACATTCACAAATCATGTAGAGTTTAAAGTCCAATTTAACAGATAATGACTTCTCCCTCTTCCTTAACTTGTATCCCTTATTCATTCACAGGGCTTTATTTAACATTAGTGTCCTCATTACTCCTTAATCTCTATCCTAATTCCAGTTTCTTTGGTGAACTACAGACCCATATGTCTAATGTTTTAATGACATATGTACTTGGATGTCTTGGACTCAGAACAACATGTACAAAATTAACTTGACTCCTCTCAGACTTTAGTGAGCTGGTATTGTGGTCATTTGTATCCCACAGCGAATAATTACATAATTCAGATATTCTAACATCTAAACCTCAAATAAGTTGACTTTTCTCTAATTCCGTAGAGATCATTTTATATAGGTGTCCATTGGCTTTCACTTAGATTTTCTTTCTAGTGTTCTTTTTGTTGTACTGTCTAGCCTTCTCTATTAAGTCTTTGCACTGCCAGTTGGTGTCTTCCCCCAAACTGAATCTGATCGTGTTAGTCTCTATTTCAAACCCTTCACAATGGCTTCTTATTTCTGTTATGGTGACTTTACTCTTTTATTACCCTTACTAGATTGTGTTGGCCATTCCTACCTTATACTCCTGTGACACTGGCTCTCCCCTTGAAGAACAGTTTTGAACTTGTTCAGCTCTCTGTTTTACCTCGATAGCACCCCAGCTTTTCTGCCATTGTATGTTCATTGCCTAACACAGTGTCTGGCACTTTGGTGTTTAGAAAAGATATTTTGAATGAATGACGGTCCCATGGCAAAAGTAAGCAATTTTGTTAGGTGTGTAGAATTTAATTTTCATTGATTATTTTTTAAATTGCCAACTGGAGTATAATTATTTTTGATGCACATTGAATCTTTCTAAAGAATAATAATTTGATTTTGTGTCTTTGAGCATTCAGTTACTGATTCCTTGCCTGAATAATTGTGGTCTTAAGATTAGGCCAAATACTTAATTTTTGATGTTAGGAAAAATGTGAAGTAACTTGGCAACAGTTTTCTGTAAGTGATTTGAGGAATTATAAAACAAAGTGGTCTAAAATTTATACATTGAATTAAACTCAGTGACACCATACTTTGAATGAGTAATTAAGCATAGTAGCTATCAGTGATAGGTAAATTAGCAATGTTTGTTTTAGCCAACGAAGACAGCATATTAATAGCTCATTGTACAGTTGTCATGTACCACTACATTTTTATGATTACGTACATTAATTTCTGTTAGAGATGATATTTGTGGATAATGCTTATCCACGTAGCTCCTTCTTCTACCATTTATACCTCTGACCAAAGGATTTGAGGAGTGTTAAGACTTCTGCAAGTCTTAATCTACAAGACTTCTTTTACTTCAAATACTAGGTACAAGTGTGGAGTTCACAAGGCCATCCTTCCTTCAGACGAACTGTTTCTACCACCTCTTCTAGATGACTCCCAGAGCTCAGGAAAGTGCTGTACTTATCATTACAGGTTTATTATAGCAAAAGGATACAGATTAGAGAGCCAAAGGAAGAGATACACAGGGCCTGGTCTGGGAGGGTCCAAATGTGAAGCTTCCATCAGCCTCAGGGATATGTTACCCTCCTAGCACATCAATAGGTGACAGTATAGAGTATTGCCACCTAGGATGCTCACCCGAGCTTTGTTGTCTAGAATTTTTACAGGGGTTTCCAATGAATGATTTTGTCACTGTCCATGTGGCTCATTCTCTCCAGATCTCCTACTTTCCTGAGGTCAGGCTGATGTCACATGGGTCAAAGGGCCAACCCTCCAGTTACATGTTTGATCTTTTTGGTGTGAAGAGTCCCCATCTGTATTATCTCTTTAGCCTAAACCATCCAGGGACTCATTGTGAGTCACCTTATTAGTATAAACTTAGGGGTTTGTTCTGGGGACCTGTCATGAGTAACATATGATCTCATGACTCAGAAGATTCCAAGAATTTAGAAGTTACCTCCCAGAGACAGAGGCTAGCTAGATTCTTATACACAGCATGTGCATGGCTCAGTTGATATATGCTGATGAAATGGTGTAATTGATAAGGAGTTTGTTAGAATTACCAAGAGTTAATGAAATTATGAGAAAGTCATCTAAAAACAATCTATAAAAACAAATGCTGTTTTCCATCTCCCTAAACATAAAATTAAAAGATGCTTACTCCCTGGAAGAAAAGTTATGACCAACCTAGATATTATATTCAAAAGCAGAAACATTACTTTGCCGACTAAGGTCCGTCTAGTTAAGGCTATGGTTTTTCCTGTGGTCATGTATGGATGTGAGAGTTGGACTGTGAAGAAGGCTGAGCGCCAAAGAACTGATGCTTTTGAACTGTGATGTTGGAGAAGACTCTTGAGAGTCCCTTGGACTGCAGGGAGATCCAACCAGTCCATTCTGAAAGAGATCAGCCCTGGGATTTCTTTGAAAGGAATGATGCTAAAGCTGAAACTCCAGTACTTTGGCCACCTCATGTGAAGAGTTGACTGATTGGAAAAGACTCTGATGCTGGGAAGGATTGGGGGTAGGAGGAGAAGGGGATGACCGAGGATGAGATGGCTGGATGGCATCACAGACTTGATGGACGTGAGTCTCAGGAACTCTGGGAGATGATGATGGACAGGGAGGCCTGGCGTGCTGCGATTCATGGGATCGTAAAGAGTCGGATGCGACTGAGCAACTGAACTGAAACCATTTCTAGGCATAATACTTGTTATTATTTTATTTAAAAATCGTAAACCTTTCTGACCAGCTCATTTTCATGTTTCATAAGCATTATTGATGAGAAATGCTTCTTTAATCTTTTAAATTTAGTTCTTTCATACCTCAGTCAAAGATCATCCCCTCATCCTTTCTCTTCTTTAGAGCAGTTGAACATTTCCCCTTAGATTGGTTGAGGATTATTCTTTTCATTTTGATGTTTTATATCCTGGAAGACATTTTTAACAAATGATATAATACAGTAAATACTTTCAACATTTTTCTAATATGTATGTATTTTGACTCTATATCCATAGATTTTATACTGATTTTAAAGTGTAGTTCCTGGCTGAGTGATAAGGATGAGAGCATTGCTGTATTTAAGATTTTTTTCCCTGCTGTGTTTTTCATTAAAGAAATGAAGGAAAATGTGCACATGGTAAAAAAAAAATGTCACAGAAGTATATAGCTGAGAATTGATGATTCTTCTAACCTTGTCCTCTAGTTATTTAGCAGTTTCTTGTATACAGTTTCATGACTAGACTGCATACATGTGTATAACCCTCTCTTCTTTTTCTGTATATGGTAGCATAAATCCTGTTGTGCATTTGAAGATACCACCATTTACAGTATAGGGGCATGACCACGACCTCCTGAGATTAAAAAGAACCTTACCGTTTGTTGACAGACCTGGAGCAGTTACTGTCTGCTGCTAGGGTTTCCACTACAGACTGGCTGTTGGCTGCTGTCTGGAACTTAGCTTGTAAATAGTTTCTTACACTGATAAAAAAAAACGGCTCATTGTACCTAAACTTTATGTAAACCATACGGTTTATGTAGAGTACCTGCTTTCTGTCCGTAGAGTCTGGAATTTTGTTACCTACTAGGCAGAGGGTGCCTGAGTGACCAGCTCCTATTAAAAACCCTGGGCACTGAGTAGGGAGCTTCCCTGGGAGATGACACTTCAGATGTGCTGTCACAGCTTGTGGTGCAGGAATTGGGCACATCCTGTATGATTCCACTGGGGAGGAACTCTTGAAGCTTGAACCTAGTGTACCCTGGACAGTGCCACATTCCTTTGTTAATTTTGCTTTGTATCCTTTTGGGGTAGTAAACCATAATTGTGAGTATAATGGCTTCTGCATTCTGTGAGTCCTTTCAAGTCACCAAACCTGGGGATGGCTTTGAAGACTCCCAACACATTCCTTTTTAGTCTTTATTTTTTCTGGTTCCTTTCTATCTCCCTCACCTCTAAACTTTGGATATTCCAGAATCCATCTTTAATGTTTGTAGACCCTAGGTGTTTTTTTATCTGTCCACCATTTCTAGGTACTATCTCTCACTTATATCAAAGTGCCATTGATTTCAGGTTCCAGAATGTCCAAAATTTATTTTAGGTTTCATTCTTAGAAGTCAAGTAAATCTACAAGCAAAAAGTTTACAGATTATTGAAGTAAGAAAAAATTTTATTCCTGTTACTAGAAATTAGTATATTTTTAAAAATTCATCTAAATACAATTGTGCTTGTGGAAATTTGGAAAAGAATTATAAGGAAGGAAAATTACATTGCTGCAATTTAAAAATAATATCAGAAAAGAAGCAACAGCAGAGTTTCATATTGCAGCGTCATTCTAGGGTTTAAGCTAAAAAAAGATTTTGGATATTAGGCAAAAGAAAAAATCATTTTTACTGATTTTTAGTAGTACTTTTACTTGTCACTCCTTGTAGCATATGTGGTCTTAGGTTTCTCTTATTCCAAGTTAAATCCCAAACATTCTGCCTCTTTGGTGTAGTTTGTACAAGTCAAATGGGTCCTTAGTAATAATGTCTTTTAGCTGAAGTTCTCCTCAAAGTATTTATTTGCGTCTCTTGATAAGTCATTTGCTTATGGAAAGTTTTAGTATTATTTCCTATAATTTGTCCTTTGATTATTTTGACATAATACTTTTTGATGGTAATATGATAATGAAAAGAAGAAACTAAATGTTCCATGGTAATCTATAAAATATTTACTATGAGTGCTATTTAGAAAATAAAAACTAATTTTAAAAAGGTTACACACTGTAGTTTTAAATATTTAACCCATAGCCACTATGGAAACCAGATACTTTTAATTGTTCTAGCTCTGAAGCATAATGTTAACTTAGAGTCAGTCACTGATGTTGTATTTGGTGAAGTGACATCACTTCAACTGACCCTAAGGTGACACTGATGCTTTACTTGCCCCTGGAATAATCAGAAGACGACTGCCCTGCAAAAGTAAGTCTTAGCATATTTCTCAGTTCATTAAGTCAGTTAGGATCCCGTCATTAATCCTTAGTTTAAAGTGCACAGAATATGTAAATTTTTCTATACAGTTCTTAATTTTATGTCTTTGATTTACCTCTAATATTGTAAAATATTGGTACCAGATAAAAATAATTAAAAAGTATTTTCTGTTGACTGAACATTTAGTTATAAAATTTTAAATAATTCTGAAGGCATTATGTATTCTCATTCATCTTTTAAGACAGTTATTACAAATACTATTTGAATCAATAGTGAAAAGCAGATACTCATGATAAACTTCATATGAATAGTAATTATAGATGAAAATGAACCATATTTTTATTTTCTTTCATATAAACCCACCAAGCAGAGTTGAAAATCAGCAGCAAAAGCCACCTTAAATACATGACTTAAAAAGCTCTAAGTTACTTGTTCTCCTGAGTAGGAAAGCTGAGCACATTGAGGGGCATCATCCTTATAGCATTGTTTTCTTTTCCTCCTTGACACAATAGTGCATCCATTGTGACCCTGTGTAAGTAGAGACATGGAACTCTGGTTACTAGTCATTATGCTTACTCTTTCTATGCAATCATACTCCTAAAAGCAGAAATGAAATACTAAGAATAGTGTTTTTCTTAATCTTTCTCTTACTCAAGCATTCACTTATATATTCATATATACATTTATTGTAAAGTTGAATAAAGCATGGACCATGTGTTCATGGATTTTATAGTTTAATTTCATGTCTGAAATTCCTTTCTGAATGTGAGAAGCAAACCATTTTTCTTTTTAGGCTTAAATTCTGTCTCTTTGAAAATGGGTTTTTAAATTTTCTTTGTGAGAAAAAGAATGTCTTTCTCAGATGAATTTATATGGAATGCTTTAGATTCTTCTGGAAGAGAATTGGGAGCATGAGTAAGAGATGTCTTTAAGGAGTCCTCTATCATACTCTTATCATTAGGAATTAAGTAGGCCAGGAGTGTTTATGAAGAGAATTCGGGTTTTTATGGTAGAAAGGAATTTAGTTTTACATAAAAATCGATAGACATTCATTTATATTTAAACTACTTTGGTTTTATTTTTGCTCCTGAAACATTTTAGTGATATAACAAAGCAGTGATATGACACAGTCATGAAAAGTTTCCATCATTTAGATGCATTATGAGGAATAAGGCAGAAAAAATGGCAATATCCTTGTTGGTGTACTACTTACAGTCAGTTGTTTCATCTGTATTTCTTGTAGCTGACTTTGAGGAAAATTAATCTTGTTCAGAAATAATATTTTATACTTTAGTATTGCCTAGTAGGACTAAAAAAAGTGAAAGACGCTTTAGAAATTGAAACATGTGCTATTGGTGCTTGACATAGTGTTTTAGTATTAAAAATATTTTTAAAGTATATAATTTGATTTTAACTGTTTTATTAAGATATAATTTGCATACCATAAAGTTTACCCACTTAAATTGTACAATTCAGTGGTCTTCAGTTTGTTTACAAGTTGTGCAACTATCACTATGGTCATCATCCCAAAATATAATTTGACTTTTGAACTCTTGCATAAGGAAGCCCTACTCAAAATGGAAGTTTTTCTTAGAGGACTAAGATTCTTTTACAGAGTTCTATTTGGAATGACAAAACTCTGAAAATGGGTAGTGGTAATGACTACACGTTTTGAATGTACTTAACATCAGTGAATTGTATGCCTGAAAATGGTTAAAATGTTTGTTTTACCACAATAAAAATTAATATCCATTTATATGAAATCGGAATTGGCAGCTTTAAAATTTTTTGGAAATTTCAGCCTAAACCATGCATGGCTGTTTTTTTTCAGACATGTTATGTTCAGTATCTTGCGATTAACCATAATGGAAAGGAATATGAAAAACTCCCTGGGTTGGGAAGATCCCCTGGAGAAGGGAAAGGCTACCTACTCCAGTATTCTGGCCTAGAGAATTCCATGGACTATGCAGTCTATGGGGTCATAAACAGTTGAACATGACTGAGCGACTTCACTTTCATTTTGACATGTATATGTGTAACTAAATAACTTTGCTGTACAGCAGAAATTAGCACAACATTGTAAATCAGCTATACTTCAATTAAAAAATTGTTATAACACATATTCTTTTATGTCAGAATACCACATTATTAATTTTCACAGACTGAAAGACACATATTAAAGTTGTTGTAGGTATTCTAAAAGAAATTTCAGCAGAATTAAATGAAGTAAAGGTAACTGGCTTTCCTTTACTTTAGTTTTGCTGTCTGAAAAGCGAGATGGCAGGGACTTCCCTGGCAGTCCAGTGATTGAGACTTCACCTTCCAATCTAGGGGCTGTGGGAACAGATCCCTGTTTGGAGAGCTGGCATCCTGCAAGCCTAGCAGCCAAAAAACCAGAGATAGAGCAGAGATAATGTTGTAACAAGTTCAATTAAAGACTTTAAAAATGATCCATGTCAAAAAAAAAAAAAAAAGAAAAGCATGATGGCAAACAGTGCAGAGCCATCTATCTAAAGGGGGAAGAACTAAATATAACACACACACACCCACATAGTACTATGAAGACACCTTTTATAGATGTATAAAAAACCTCTGGAAGAAGACACGGATACAGCAGTGTTGGTTGTTCTAGGCGGGAGAAGTGGGTGGGAGGGATATTTTCCATTGTTTGAATGTATTACCTATTGAAACATTTCAAATAAAAAATTTATTATCCTGATCCAAGTCTCAGAATCCACATGACTATGTTCCTTCCTACTGTGCTTTGTTACAGGACATTGCATTGAAATTGAGATTGGGTTGCAATGAGCTACATTGCTTAAGAAGTTGTTTTCTTTCTAGGAATTGATTATGGATTAAGTTTACCACTTGGAGAAGACTATGAACAGAAGAAACATAAACTGAAAGAAGAATTGCGACAAGATTACGACGCTATCTTACTCAGGTAATGAGTTCTAGTAACTTGTTTGGTTTTGTGCTTTAGAATTTACCTCCTGAATTTATTTTCATAAGATTTTTTAGTCATATACATTAATATTTACATTTTTAGGGGTATCTAGCAATGTACTGTAACGAAAGTTAAGTAATATATATGACACTGATAGAGAAAAAAATGAATCTGAAAATTGGTGCCATGAAATAACACAGACTCTTGACTTTTTAAGGAGGACAGTGGGTTCTAATTTTAAATGAGATTGTAAATTCTTATTGTTCATGTGTTTTGTAGAGTGGTCATGGTATAAAATAGCCCAGCCTGCTACTCTGTTCCCCTCAACCACGTATTAAAATGACATGTGGAGTTCTAGTTTCTAATTATTTTAAGAACTAAGCTTATAAAACGTCATTCAGCATATTTCCTTAACCATCAGGTTTTGCTTTATGATTTAATCTATTTACTTAGTGGAACTCTTGTTTTAAGTATTTTTTGTTAAATTATATGATAACTAATTATTACAGGTTTTAAAATATAGTTTACTAGGTTATAAATGTATCTAAAATAGTCATGTTTCTAGTCATTCCAAGAGATTCTTTAGTTTCTTCCTACTTTGTTATGTTTATTCCACATGTATGATCATCTCTTATTTATTTTGATTTGACATAAAGAGAAAGGACTTTGAATACATTTTACCAATGGTTTGTTTCCCTTGACTTTAGGGTATTACACAAGCAAAAAAAAAGGTAGGGTTGCCTGCAAAATGTTGTTCTTTACTGTTTTGTCTTAGTTCTAGTAGCTTGTGATTATTTGCATATATGATATTGTTGTTCGCAAATTAATAAAAATAACTTCATTTGTGATTCAGAGACTTTTCAATGGCACCATTTTGGATCCTTGCTTTTAGCAAAATGACACTATACATCATACGTTTCCATTAGTAAAATCAGGATTCTTTTTGATTTCTGCTTTGCATTTGTTTTTGTTGCTTTCTTATGCATCTTTTAGAAATATTCTGCAGCTATTGTAAATTCATTTGTTCTCAGCATGCATGTTTTTCTTCAAAATAATTATAATTGTACTAGTTGCATTAAGATTAATAAAATGACAGAATATTTAAGATATTCTAAGATATTTTGAACTGTTTGTTGTCAGTCTGGATTGATTACTCGATATTTTGGTTTCCAAACCTGTGGATTACATTTGCAAACTTACATTGGAAAATGAAGAAAACATTTTATGAAACTGTTTTTAAAATGAATCTGACACATCCATTTATCTTTCAGCCAACACTTTTTAAATACTTGTCATTGAGATGAATCTGGTGTGAATTTTGTCTTCAAGGGGCTTAGAATCTAGTTGTAGAGATAACATTTATATAGTTCAGACAGTGATAAATCTTAACAAGGCAGGTACTGTAATGATCAGGAAAGGCCTCCAGATTTTTGACTGATCTCCTTGCCCTAATTCTCAGTCCATTCTCCATGCTACTTTTCAGCATGATCTGTCCCTTACCAGTTGAAATCCTTCTGTGTCTCCTCTCTGCCTTCAGGATAAAACTCCAAGTTCCTTAGCATGACATGAGTAGTCTCTTCACGATCCAGCCTGCCTCCCTGGCCTTGGGCCTCATTGTCCTCTCCCCTCCCCTACCGCTTGTTGGCTGAGGTTTTCCTTTAGTATCTGCTACAGTCCGTGGGGCCACAAGAGTTGGACAAAACTTGAGACTAAACCACCACCACTTTCACGTGTGGATTTTACCTTATTTTATAGACACAATGTTTTTAAAAATGAATGGCAATGGAAGGTATAAGAAGAAATTGCCTTTATGAAAGAGAAGAATCGAGGAGCACAAATCTTTGAATGTAAAGGGCTGTGAAGGAATTTTTGGTCTTAGATCATTAAGAATATAGTTGTGGTAGAGGAACAGTAGTTCCTTAATGTGACAGAAACAATTTTTGATTGACATCTGAGAAGGCAGGAATGGAGGGAAGGGAAGGGAAAAAGAATAATTATGTAGGGTATGGGGAGGCGACTGCCATGGTTCCTTGACCCCTGGAATATGTACAGTTTCCAAGTCCTGTTGTCTCTGGATTTCTTGTGGCTTCCAGACTTTTGCAAGAGAATTAACTTTAAAAAATGATCAAATCTTAAAGTTCTGCCAAGAAGAGCCACTTAAACAATTAACTACCATCTTCTTTCTAGTCTTTAGAATAAAAAACACTTGGCCATCTAAACACAAAAAGAACATATTCTCAGAAGTTTTTAAACTGAGTCAGTAAATCATTTCCAGCCCAGACCTCTCTCCTGAACCTCAGACTCTTGACATTTTCACTTAGAAATCTAGTGAGTATCTTGTGTTGAGCATGTCTAAAAAGGGAACTCCAGATTTCCAATCTTTTCGACTCCCATCCACTAGAAGCCTGTAGGCTACCTATCAACTATTCTTTTCATTTTATTTATTTATTTTTTGGCCACAGCACTTACAACCTTCTAACATACTGTAGAATTACTCTTCATTGTGTTTATTATTTGTCAGTTTCCCCTGCTGGAATGTGAACTTTGGGAAGGCAAAGATCTTTTGTTTCTTCACTGATAAATCCCAGGTGTATCAAACAGTGTAGACATATTGGGCACTCAATAATTACTAAATGAATGAGTGAATGATTAAAGTTCAGCAAAGCTCACTGTCATCCTTATTATTAGTTTTTTTCATTTTATTGAAAAGTACAGACATCATTCTGGGCCCATGTTTAGAGTGGGGCGTGGCTTAATGAAGGAATAAGGATGCAGTATCTCTGTATGCTCAAAATTGGAACTCTGTGTTTTTTGGTACATGTGTAACTACAAAATGACTAGGTTTACATTGTACTTTGGTATATAGGGATCAAACAGACTCAGGAATCTGGTTGTGTGTCAAATTGTTTCTCTTAATAAATAAGCTTAGAATTTATATAACTGCCTTTCAAATTAGCTTTTGTAGCACAGCTTATTTCTAAATTCAGATTAGTCTATTTTATCAATTATTTTGTTCCCATGATGTTTTGAGTATAACTCTGTTGCAGTATATTATATTGTAGTTATTTGTTTCCATGTTTATGTCTTCATTTGAATTATAAATCTCTTAAATATAGGGAACATATGCTTATCTTTTTCTCCCTACCACCTGTAAAAGTAACAGAAAAGTATTAGATTGCTTATTTTATGAATACAGAAAAGTCATAGAATTAGGTTAATAAGTATTGATTGATTTAATCCTCATTACCTAATAATATAGATGTTACTATTATTGTTTTACAAAGAAACAGAAGCAGATAAATTAAGAAACTTCTCCAGATTATATGACTACTCAGCACCAGTACCAGAAAGTTGGGGATTGTATATATTTTTTATAAATCCCTGTGTTTTTTTATGGTGTTTAAAGAATTTTACATTTTTAAAATCCTTCTTGATCTTGTAGCAGTTAGTTAAGGCAGACCAGATTCCAGTTTCATTTTACAGAAGAAAGTCTGGATCAGAGAGATTAAGTGACTTGCTCAGTGTAGCACAGCTGAAAATTGTTGTAGCTGGTCCAAGAGCCCAGGCCTTTGGATTCCTAGTCTGATGCTCTGTCTGTCACATTGCATTATGTAAATGCTTAATGGACAAGAATGGAGAGCTCAGAAAGAAATAATGTTCATAGTTTATGCCTTCTGGCATTTAAATAGATATCCATTAATTGCAGAGAAATTAGAAAATTCTCTTTTTTTGTAATTTTGGTATAGTCTTCACACATTTGTAGTTTCTGTCTTCATCTCCATTTCATTCTGTTGCTCTGTGTAATGTAATAATTTAGACTATATTAATAGAATGTAAAGCACATTTATGAAACATTTTATAAAGGCAATTAGGTAATGTATTTTTTAAATGTGTGTGTCTGTATACAGAAAAATTTTCTATCCACGAGTGAAACAGATCCATCAACTCTGGGAGTTTCTCTTCCAATCGGTGAGAGGTTATCTGCTAAGGTAGGTGGATAGGAATAGTTGTTATGGATAGCAGTTTCTTGAGGCATCAAAATCATGAAAGAGCATATTCTTGATTTAAATGCAAACAAGTTTACGTCATTTTCCATACTTGATTTTTTTCAAAATATGTTGAGTCTCTAATGCTGTTTAAAAAATGTTTTGGAATGTTATACATTTCAACCATGTAATATGCTATATTCCTTTAATATATTAATTAATTGAATATTCAGAATTCATTTTTAAAGCATTAGTTTCTAAGCTATAAAGTTCATGGTATGTGAAAAAATTATCAGTGAGATGAGTGGATGAGAGTATACTGAGCTTTTATATAGGTGACTTTTGGGCTATTTGAATATGTGTTCCATCACAAATAAATGTATATTATCTTAATGGGGGTAGTGATTAAGCACTGTATTCCTCTTGCAGATATTCAAATTCCCAAGCTAGATCAGAATCATGATATATAAGGCAAATAGTAAGTTTCAAAAGACAGCCTTACTTCTTACAAAACTTTTTGAGATTGTGCTGTTTGATGCTGAAGGTATTGGGGCTTAAGAACATTTCCTAATACAGTATATTTATATTTCAACAGAACATTGATGTTATAACATTTTAGTTACTATGATAATTTTACATTTTTATGTTTTAAATAGAACGAAGATCTTTCCTTAAACTTGGGAAGGAAATGAATAGAAGCAGGTCTTTCAAGGGAGCGGTGTGAGGAATTGGAGGCAAGAGATATCCTTGAGAAGGAAAGTAGGAAGGTAGCCCGGTCAAGTCTTGGAAACATGCTAATGACAGACCTACTGGCAAACACATTCATGCACTTCCTGGTGGAAGAGATTTCCTTATGAATGCTTTCGGCAGAGTGCACCAGGATTCTCTAGGATTGCTGTTGGTAAACAAACCGAGAATTCAGGGACTTACTGGTCACAGCTCCTAGGAAGGTATCATCTAAGTCAAGTAACTATTGGAGTATAAAATGTAAACGTTTCAAAATCAAAGCCATGCCCTCATGTTAGATATCTTGTGTGTTAATAGGAACTTAAGCATGTAGTAAACCTTATTTTAATGTGGCCAGAATGGACGAGAGGAACTGCACTGGTGTTCTCTGATCTCTTCCTGCATCTCCTGTGCCTTACAACTATTCCTGCTTTTGACATTATTAGTAAAGTTTGATGCTGAGCAGGATCTCTGAATTGTATGAGTCTGATTTGACTGGCAGGTATTTTTTCCTAATGTTGAAATTAGCATTGCCTTTTTTTTTTTTAACATTACCTTTTGGTTTTCTATTTTAAGGAAAGGTTAAAACTTGAACGTAACAAAGAATACAATCAGTTTCTCAGGGATAAGGAAGAATCCACTGAAAAGTTCAGACAGGTAGAAAAGAGTACTGAGGTAGGTTTTGCTTCTGAATAAATCTTTACATGCTGGATATTTGTACTCACTTGAAAATGTTTTTATATTATTAAACATTTCACTTAGTTTTTATATAAATATTTAAAAATTTAGCCAAACTGAACCAAACACAAGAGAGAGATTTA
>SJYC01077726.1:0-29298 GCA_006408675.1 Madoqua kirkii | reverse complement strand
ATGCAGAGTTCCAAAGAATACCAAGAAGAGATAAGAAAGCCTTCTCCAGTGATCAACGCAAAAAATAGAGGGAAACAACAGAAGAGGAAAGACTAGAGATCTCTTCAAGAAAATTAGAGATACCAAAGGAATATTTCATGCAAAGATGGGCTCGATAAAGGACAGAAATTGTAAGGACCTAACAGAAGCAGAAGATATTAAGAAGAGGTGACAAGAATACACAGAAGAACTGTACAAAAAAGATCTGCACGACCAAGATAATCACGATTGTGTGATCACTAATCTAGAGCCAGACATCTTGGAATCTGAAGTCAAGTGGACCTTACAAAGCATCAGTATGAACAAAGCTAGTGGAGGTGATGGAATTCCAGTTGAGCTCTTTCAAATCCTGAAAGATGATGCTGTCAAAATGCTGCACTCAATATGCCAGCAAATTTGGAAAACTCAGCAGAGCAGTGACCACAGGACTAGAAAAGGTCAGTTTTCATTCCAATCCCAAAGAAAGCCAATGCCAAAGAATGCTCAAACTACTGCACAATTGTGCTCAACTCACATGCTAGTAAAGTAATGCTCAAGATTCTCCAAGACAGGCTTCAGTAATATGTGAACTGTGAACTCCCTGATGTTCAAGCAGGTTTTAGAAAAGGCAGAGGAACCAGTGATCAAATTGACAACAACCTCTGGATTATGGAAAAAACAAAGGCTTTGACTATGCCAAAGCCTTTGACTGTGTGGATCACAATAAACTGTGGAAAATTCTGAAAGAGATGAGAATACCAGGCCACCTAACCTGTCTCTTGAGAAATCTGTATGCAGGTCAAGTAGCAAGAGTTAGAACTGGACATGGAACAACAGACTGGTTCCAAATAGGAAAAAGAGTACATCAAAACTGTATATTGTCACCCTGCTTGTTTAACTTATACGCAGAGTACATCGTGAGAAACGCTGGACTGGAAGAAACAAGCTGGAATCAAGATTGCTGGGAGAAATATCAATAACCTCAGATATGCAGATGACACCACCCTTATGGCAGAAAGTGAAGAAGAACTAAAAAGCTTCTTAATGAAAGTTAAAGAGGAGAGTGCAAAAGTTGGCTTAAAGCTCAACATTCACAAAACAAAGATCATGGCATCTGGTCCCATCACTTCATGGGAAATAGATGGGGAAACATTGGAAATAGTGTCAGACTTTATTTTGGGGGGCTCCAAAATCACTGCAGATGGTGCTCACAGCCATGAAATTAAACGACGCTTACTCTTTGGAAGAAAAGTTATTACCAGCCTAGATAGCATATTCAAAAGCAGAGACATTACTTTGCCGACTAAGGTCTGTCTAGTCAAGGCTATGTTTTATCCTGTGGTCATGTATGGATGTGAGAGTTGAACTGTTAAGAAGGCTTAGTGCCAAAGAATTGATGCTTTTGAACTGTGGTGTTGGAGAAGACTCTTGAGAGTCGCTTGGACTGCAAGGAGATCCAACCAGTCCATTCTGAAGGAGATCAGCCCTGGGATTTCTTTGAAAGGAATTATGCTAAAACTGAAATTCCAGAACTTTGGCCACCTCATATGAATATTTACTCATTGGAAAAGACTCTGATGATGGGAGGGATTGGGGGCAGGAAGTTAAAGGGATGACAGAATATGAGATGGCTGGATGGCATCCACTGACTCAATGGATGTGAGTCTGAGTGAACTCTGGGAGTTGGTGATGAACAGGGAGGCCTGAAGTGCTGCAATTCATGGGATTACAATGAGTTGGACACAACTGAGTGACTGAAGTGAACAGAAAGAAAACTATTAAAAATACAGACATATGGATGCTAAACACACTTCTGAATAACCAACAAGTCACAGAAGAAATTAAAAAAGACATCAAAATATATATAGGACTGAATGAAAGGGAAAACACAATAACCCAAAACCTATGGGATTCAGTAAATGCAGTGCTAAGGGTAAGGTCCGTAGCAATATAAGCCTACCTCAAGAAACAGGAAAGAAATCAAATAAATAACCTAACTTTACACCTAAAGCAACTAGAAAGATAAGAAATGCAGCAACCCAGTGTTAGTAGAAGGAAAGAAATATAGAAATTAAGAGAGAAAGAAATGAAAAAGAGAGAGAGAGAGACCATAGCCAAAATCAAAAAAGCTAAAGCTGGGTCTTTGAGAAGATAAATAAAATTGACAAACCATTTGACAGACTTATCAAGAAACAAAGGGAGAAGAATCAAATCAACAAAATTAAGACTGAAAATAGGGAAATCACAACAGAAAACACAGAGATACAAAGGATCATAGGAGACTACTTTCAGCAATTATATGACAATAAAATGGACAACTTGGAAGAAATGGATACATTCTTAGAAAAGTACAACTTTCCAAAAGTGAACCAGGAAGAAATAGAAAATCTTAACAGACCCATCACAAGCATGGAAATTGAAACTGTGATCAGAAATCTTCCAAAAAACAAAAGCCCAGGACCAGATGGTTTCATAGCTGAATTCTACCAAAAATTTAGAGAAGAGCTGACCCTTATCCTACTCAAAATCTTCCAGAAAATTGCAGAGGAAAGTAAACTTTCAAATTCATTCTAAGAGGCTACCATCATCCTAATACCAAAACCAGACAAAAATGCCACAAGAAAAGAAAACTACAGGCCAATATCACCACTGAACATAGATGCAAAAATCCTTAACAAAATTGTAACAAACAGAATCCAACAACGCATTAAAAAGGTCATACATCATGACCAAGTGGGCGTTATCCCAGGGATGCAAGGATTCTTCAATATTCACAAAGCAAAATCACAATGTGATACACTACATTACCAAATTGAAAGATAGAAACCATATGATTATCTCAACAGATACAGAGAAAGCCTTTGACAGAATTCCACATCCATTTATGACAAAAAAAAAAACCCTCCAGAAATCAGACATAGAAGGAACATACCTCATATAATAAAAGCTATAAATGATAAACCCCCAACAAACATTATCTTCAATGGTGAAAAAATTGACAGCATTTCCCCTAAAGTCAGGAAC
This sequence comes from Madoqua kirkii, assembly GCA_006408675.1. NCBI lineage: Eukaryota > Metazoa > Chordata > Mammalia > Artiodactyla > Bovidae > Madoqua > Madoqua kirkii. The sequence continues at coordinate 26,256 of SJYC01077726.1, read as the reverse complement.
AAGACAAGGGTGCCCACTCTCACCACTACTATTCAACATAGTTTTGGAAGTTTTGGCCACAGCAATCAGAGCAGAAAAAGAAATAAAAGGAATCTAGATTGGAAAAGAAATCAAACTCTCATTTTTTGCAGATGACATGACCCTCTACATAGAAAACCCTAGAGATTCATCAGAAAATTACTAGAGCAATCAATGAATATAGCAAAGTTGCAGGATATAAAATCAACACAGAGAAATTCTTGCATTCCTATATACTAACAATGATAACACAAAAAGAGAAATTAAAGAAACCATTGCAATGAAAAGAATAAAATACTTAGGAATAAATCTACCTAAAGAAGCAAATGACCTATATATAGAAAACTCTAAAACACTGATGAAATATACCATGTTCATGGAGGAAGAATCAATATAGTGAAAATGAGTATACTACCCAAAGCAATCTATATATTCAATGCAATCCCTATCAAGCTACTAAGGATATTTTTCAGAGAATTAAAAGAAATATTTTCATAATTTGTATGGAAATACAAAAAAAAAAAAAATGAATAGCCAGAGCAATCTTGAGAAAGAAGAATGGAACTGGAAAAATCAACCTCCCTGACTTCAGGCTATACTACAAAGCAACAGTCATCAAGACAGTATGGTACTGGCACAAAGACAGAAAAAATGGGGCAAAATAGAAAGCCTGAAGATAAATCCACACACCTAGGGACACCTTATCTTTGACAAAGGAGGCAAGAATATACAATGAAGAAAAGACAATCTTTTTAACAAGTGGTACTGGCAAACTGGTCAACCACTTGTAAAAGAATGAAACTAGGACACTTTAAAAAACCATACACAAAAAATAAACTCAAAATGGATTAAATATATAAATGTAAGACCAGAAATTATAAAACTTCTAGAGGAAAACATAGACAAAACACTCTCTGACATAAATCATAGCAGTATCCTTTATGACCCACCTCCCAGAGTAATGAAAATAAAAGCAGAAATAATTAAATGGGACCTAATCAAACTTAAAAGCATTTGCACAACTAAGGAAACATCAAGGTGAAAAGACAGCCTTTAGAATGGGAAAAAATAATAGCAAATGAAGCAACTGACCTAGAATTAATCTCAAAAATATACAAGCAGATCCTGCAGCTCAATTCCAGAAAAATAAATGACCCAGTCGAAAAAATGGGCCAAAGAACTAAACATTTCTCCAATGATGAAAAACAGATGGTTAACAAACACATGAAAAGATGCTCAGCATCACTTATTATCAGAGAAATGCAAATCAAAACCACAATGAGGTACCATCTGATGCCAGTCACAATGGCTGCTATCAAAAGGTCTACTAACAATAAATGCTGGAGAGGGTGCAGAGAACAAGGAACCCTCTTACATTGTTGGTGGGAATGCAAACTAGTACAGCTATTATGGAGAATACTGTGAAGATTCCTTAAAAACTGGAAATAGAACTGCCATATGGCCCAGCAATCCCACTGCTGGACATACACACCGAGGAAACCAGAATTCATAGAGACATGTGCACTCTAATGATCATCACAGCACTGTTTAAAATAGCCAGGACATGAAAGCTATCTAGATGTCCATCAGCAGATGAATGGATAAGAGAGCTGTGGATACATATATACAATGGAGTGTTACTCAGCTATTAAAAAGAATGCATTTGAATCAGTTCTAATGAGGCGGATGAAACTGGAGCCTATTATACAGCGTGAAGTAAGTCAGAAAGAAAAACACCAATACAGTATACTAACAAATATATATGGAATTTAGAAAGATGGTAATGATGACCCTGTATGCGAGACAACAAAAGAGACACAGATGTAAAGAACAGACTGTTGGACTCTGTAGGAGAGGGAGAGAGTGGGATAATTTGGGAGAATGGCATTGAAACATGTATAATATCATATAAGACATGAATCAGCAAGTTCAATGCAGGATACAAGAGGCTTGGGGCTGGTGCACTGGGATGACCCAGAGGGATGTATGGGGAGAGAGGTGGGAGGGAGTTCAGCATGGGGAACACGTGTACACCCATGGCAGATTCATGTTGATGAATGGCAAAACCAATACAATATTGTAAAGCAATTAGCCTCCAATTAAAGTAAATAAATTTAAATTAAAAATAAAATTAAAATTATGTTAGAAATTTTTTTTTTCTTTCTTTTTGTGGTTATGTCAAATGACTGTGTATATGTACCTTAAATCTTTCTACCATTGCTACCGGAATATACGTTCTGTCGATTTCTCCGTGTATACATTTTTTGTCTGACAACCTGAAACACCCTCTCCCGTTTCCACCTTACTAAACTCTCTTATCGTGACTTTGTACATATAATAGTATACACTTTATCTAACGGTCATGTCCAAGTTACATACTCTGTCCCTCGAGTCCCGACCACGTGACCCTACTGGGACTCCCCACCCTACCCCTCTCTCCAACCTCCCTCCCAGTCCTACCCCTTGTGTACATGTGAGTACCGACTAAGTACAGTTACATACCGTTTTTTGTCGTGTTATAACATTTCATTAATTGAAGGTTAATTTTATTTATTCTTTTAGGAATATAGGTTAATGTCGGGGTTATACTCCAGGTCCCCTAATCTTGAAGTTGTATATTTACTCCCATCTTTTTAAGTCGGGGTTTATGGAGGGACTTGAGAGGGGAGGAGACGAAGGACACAGGTGAGGGACAGGAATCAGGTTCGAGGGTACTTCATACCCTCTTAAAAGAAATATAAATAAGGAAGACTCTAAATTAGATTAGTAACAGAAGTTTAACGTAGCAAACCGGAACATAAACCACACGTATAACCTTTCCCCCGAGAACCAGGACAGGACTCACACGTCAAACCCTTCCCATATAGTGTTTTCTGACCTTCTTATTGACACCGACATGTCCTACCCCATCTAGTACCACCTCCACGACCTCCCCTAGAGTTGATGTTGAAGAAATCTTGGTTCTGTGCTTATTAGAAGTCCAACAACCAGCGGCAGACTTGACCTGATTAAAGACAACAGTAAACTCAGGCCCTATTGCTTTATTATTCAGCTCCCTACAGTGCAGTGGGAATGTCCAATGCCACCTTTGGGAACCTGCAGTGACAACAGCATAGGAAACAGAGTGATGACTTTGCCCAGACCAAGACAAAAGGAGAGATGACTGCCAAGTGCAAACATATTTGAATGGTGTCCATAGTATGCCACCTACCTTCCTCATCCTCTTCTGATGTCACAGTGTTGGCCCAGGAGCCATGGGCTATGAAAAGCATGCCAGACAGAATACAAGGCTTCTGAGACCCTAGAGCCAACAGGCTCCTTTCCCTCAGGTATTCATAGGACTCCATCCAAGTCTTGAAACTTGCTTCTGGCCTTTCAAGAGTACCCCCTCCAGCTGCACAGGATGACTTCTTGACTATTGAGGAAAAAAAAAACAAAACATTTATTTCATGAGATAGCCAGCACAGTCACAAACAGTGCTCTGGCCCTCTTGGCTGAAATCACAGTGGATAAGCCTAAGTTTGAGGAGAGAATGAACAGATTCTAGCAGAAAAGCAATGCAGATACTTGAAAAAGGGGATTTGGGGTGGGGGGTGCATAACCTTGCCTTACAACTCCTCTCTCCTGCCCCACATTCTCTGAGGCTGGTCTGGAAAATTCACTGTCTCCCAAGGTGAAACCACAGAAATGCATGGGAGGGGATGGTGAAGAAGCCTCTGAGGAGCTCTGGGTCTTTAATTTCAGTGCAGAAAGAGTTTAGCTAGAAGCAAAGCAATAGATAAGAAGGGATTTATTAGAGTAGAATGCTTGTGAAGCTTACAAGCAGGCAGGCAAGAGGATGCTGTCCTGAGGACTTGGTGAGCTATGGTTTTATAATCAAAGGAAAAAGGAGGAGGGAAAAAAGACCACTTTCTTCCTCATTTTTGAGTAAATAGCAAGCCTCCCTCATCAGTTCTTCCTCTGTGTCAGGTGGGGAGATTTTCTTGTCCCTACATGGTCAAATAAGGACTGTTATGGCACTATTCAAATTAACAGAAGGGTGGTAAAATGCACTAAAATTGGTAAATCATCCCATGTTTCAGTATAATGTCACTTCCTTATATTTTTGCTCTTACTGTGTGGAGAGAAGCATGTCCTAGGGATCATTAACTTACTGAACTAACTGGGCAGCATGTGGATCTCATTCCATCATTGTTTATTGTTTGGGGGCATGTCTTGTGCTTCCGTTGCATGATTTTCTTGCTCAACAAACTTGTTTGGTTTTGTTGTTAAGCAAACCTGCTTTCCTGAGTAATCATAAACAAACATGGGTTTCATGATTTTTCTTTAGTCTTGATCCTTTAGTGGAATTAACTATTTAATCACCTGTTTTCTACCTTTACTCTGTCCCTATCGAAAGAGCTCATGGCCAAATGAGCTGCTGCTGGGAACTCCACTCAGGGAAATGTCCTGGTGACGTTCAGAGTTTTCCACAGGTAAGTGTCAGGTGTCCCTTGGGTACCAGCTATTCTGACTGTTGTAGCCCACGTTGAAATTTCCTTTATGGTATTCTCATCATCCAAGCATGTGAGCATTTGCTGCAATCCAGGCAGTCCATTCTACTGAGGGACAGTTTTCCTAGAAAGATCTTTATTCATTTGAGCTCATAACTGCCACGTGTTGTTGGTGTGCATGTACAACATGTATGAAAGTGTGTGTATGAATGTGCAGTTGGTAGGTATCAAAGTGGGACATGAGCACCAGTTCCATTTCTAGGAATTTCTCTTCAGAAATACCTGTACCATTATGTAAAACAATGTGTTTTAAGGCATTCATGGAGGAATTGTAATAATGCTCTCCCTGGCACTGGGACTGTTAAAATCATCCCATCCAATCTCCTGTTTGATGGAAGAATCTTCACAACATACTTGTCAAAGAGATTCTTCCAATTATAAGTCCTTGAGTTTTCAGGAAGGGAAGGGAGCAGCTCTTGTTTCACTTTCTGTCTTCTCTTCCTTGCTTGTTTTTTCACTATGACCCTCTTGACACCGGCCATAGAGATCCATGGAGAAGGGGACAGGAGCCTTGGTGGGATTTCTGGGCATCTGGACCTTCTCCTTAGTGACTACCTGGAAGAAACCCAGTAAAACCCCACTGTGCCTGGCTCTGGAGGCCTGGGAGATGACCCCAATCATAGGGCACTGGCAGCAGGGCAGTCACAAACAAGCCAGGCAAAGGGGCTACAGTGACTGAAGCTCCACAGCTGCCTGCCCAGGGCAGGTAACTGCAATGCCACCTGGTCTGAGAAGGAGGCAAGCCAATACATTCTCAGAGGGTGTTAACATTGCCCAGGAGGCTGCTTTCATCACAGCTGGGGAGCTCCAGGCGATGGCAGAGCACAGAGCACTGATGACCTTGGTGACTGGAGAGAAGGGACCGCTGCAAGCCTATTGCAGAACAGCAAAGGTCAATTGTGGGATCCTGTCTCAGCCTTGCAGAGTGAGCACTAAAAAGTAAAGGGAAGAAAGCCAGACCATCTCTGTGCCCAGCCCTGCAGCCCAGGGGAAGGGAAAGAAAAGAAAAGAAGGACAGAGGTTCTGTAGGAAGAGTGCCCTTGCTGTAGGATTGGGCAATAAATTGAAAACTCAGTGAGAAAAATGTATATATTATCTACTCACCAAAATTTGTAGATGAATATCCATCACCTACTTATCAGATAGTTTATTTGATCTGTTAGGTAGGGAGAATAGGGAAACAGAGTCCAAAATGGTGGTGGCTAAAAGACAAGGAAGGGAAAAGCCCATGAAAATAGAACAAAAGAAGGTCTGAAGACCAGACTGAAGACTTCAGATAGAACAAACAGCACTCCTGGCTAAACCCAATTTGCATAGGGCGGGTCCAGGTGGAAGAAAACATAAAAAGAAGAGCCAAAGCGGGCTCGCGCGCGCTCTCTCTCTCTCTCTCTCTCTCTCTCTCTCTCTCTCTCTCTCTCTCCCTCCCTCTCTCTCCCTCTCTCTCTCTCTCTCTCCCTCTCTCTCCCTCTCTCTCCCTCTCTCTCCCTCTCCCACGTACATGTCTCTCTGTCTCTCTCTTTCTCTCCTGCGTGTGTGTGCGCACTCTTTCTCTCTCACTCTTTCTCTCCCCCCCTACATGCGTGCGCTTTTTCTCTCTCCCCCATTATCCTGCTATCTTCTAAATAAAATAGAGCTGTAACACTGATTTGCCTAAGAGCTGTAACACGGTTTGTCCAAGACCTGAGAGCTGTGATGCGCCGAGGGCTCTAATGTCCATTGCTCCAAATCTTACATGCGTGTCTCTCTGTCTCTCTCTTTCTCTCCTGCATGTGTGTGCGCACTCTTTGTCTCTCTCTCTCTCTTTCTCTCCCACATCCGTGCGCTCCTTCTCTCTCTTTCATTCTCCTGCTATCTTCTAAATAAAATAGAGCTGTAACACTGATTGGCCTAAGAGCTGTAACACGGTTTGTCCAAGACCTGAGAGCTGTGACGCGCCGAGGGCTCTAATGTCCGTTGCTCCAAATCTTTGTTGTGATTAGACAAAGAACCGGGGAACATACACTCGCATGACAGATCTAAATGATTATCCTTTCCTTTCTAGGCATCTGAGAGTGGCATGTTCCAGCAGAAGGAACAATCTGCTATTATTCTGTATGAATTTGAGTGCAACACAAGAGTGAGCATTCATTCCCTCAAACTGCTTCCTGTCAAAGAGAAGAGGAGGGAACCAAGAAAATAATCCATTCCCATGAGGGGATGACCAGTGTCAGGAATGAGGCAGGCAAAGTACTTTCTAAGCATTAAAGAGGGAGTCTTAAGCCACAGGAGTAGCCCACCACTTCCTAGGGGCACTTACAACTCAGTCAGAACCCAAAGGATCAATAGTAGTGAACTTGGCGAGGAACAAGGGGTGGACCAAGAGGCTGGTACTGAACAAATATTCACATTCCAAGTACACAGCAGAGGTAACAGGCTACAGCCATTAATCCAAAAGAAGGGGTGTGGTGTACTTGTGAAGCCAGAACAGAAAATTAGGAAGGGAGAGAGAAGATGGATCAGGAAAATGGGCAGAGGACTGAACACGGCATGTTAGGAATCCTGGCACTTTACTAAGAGAAGTGAAAGCCTTGGCAAGATTTAAGCTTGAAAACAAGGTTAGCGGAACACCTTCTGTATAATTATATTAGCGACATGTTTTATTTTGTCAGGAGGAACTGCAAGCTAGTGAAGGAAACCTGGGTGCACAGGTGAGGCCTGGATAGGGCTTCTAAGGGCTACCTTTGAAGGTGTGTGAGGCCCTGAGCCACCGTAATTCTCCCACAGTTTAATTATGTAAATAAAAGTTTGCTGCCAGGACTATTAATGTAAAGTCCTGAGAAACCACTGCTAAATTTCCTGGTGTTGGCTCTTGGTTTAACAGCCATTTTGTGTGTAAATTCAGCCTCAGAGTTTCTTCTCGCAATAGTCAAGGACCCCAAGAAGGAAAGGGAGAAAGGAGAGAACTGTTCTGGCTTTCACTATAGCAGAAAGCAGAAGTCAGCTCCCACGAGTTCCAGTTTCCTTCTGCTGCATTTTATCCAACAGATTTCCTGATAAGAACTGGTTGGGAGAAGGATTAGCATTGCCTGAAGCTGTTTTGAGGGTTAGTATTCAGAAGTCTTCTAGTAATAGGATCGATGAGAAAGGAATATTACTTCCCTGTAAAGCCCCTTTTCCATTTGCAGTTTGTAGCAGATATGCTCTCAGCCTTGGGCAACTCATCCTTGGCCTCTTATATGTGATTTAGAGAAAGTCAGAAGGAACTTCGAGGGCAGCATACTGACACCACAGAGCATAGTGTGCCTTAGTGGGAAGAATTTCATTAATTGTGTCTTGCAGTTACAGGTCTCTGAGATGTTTTGGATGGCCCTTAGTATTTTCCTGGCAGTAGAATTCTGGGTGTGAGGTCTACCCACAGTTGATATAATGGAAGTAACATCAGTTCATTTCAGTTCAGTTGCTCAGGCATGTCCAACTATTTGCGACCCCATGAATCGCAGCACGCCAGACCTCCCTGTCCATCACCAACTCCCAGAGTTAACTCAAACTCACATCCATCTGTAAGAAACATCGCGGGAAGAAAAAGCCACCTCTAAGGACCGTCCATGGAAACCTTTATTGGGCGGTCACTTTCGGGCAGACTCCCGGCGGGGAGCGGGGAAGGGAAGGGAGTCTGCGAGGTACGGGGGGTGGGCACGAGGTTTTATAATCGGGGCTGGCGTTCAAGCCAGGTCCTCCCACATAGGGTAGGAAGTGCGGGCTGTAGTGGTGATTGGCACTTGATTGAGCCAGGCCATGGGGTTGGTTCCCGGAAGTTTGGTCCGCTTCTGGTTCCTGTTTGGGTGGTGGCCAACCGTGGGGACCTTTCACAACACTTTTCTGGGGCTTTTCATCACGACATGCCCGAACATGCCCGACCATGCTCGACCTCTCACCATCAAGTCGGTGATGCCATCCAGCCATCTCATCCTCTGTCATCCCCTTTTCCTCCTGCAACCAATCCCTCCCAGCATCAGAGTCTTTTCCAATGAGTCAACTCTTTGCATGAGGTGGCCAAACTATTGGAGTTTCAGCTTTAGCATCAATCCTTCCAAAGAACACCCAGTGCTGATCTCCTTTAGAACGGACTGGTTGGATCTCCTTGCAGTCCAAGGGACTCTCAAGAGTCTTCTCCAGCACCACAGTGCAAGTGCATCAATTCTTTGCCCCTCAGCTTTCTTCACAGTCCAACTCTCACATCCATACATGACCACTGGAAAAACCTTAGCTTTGACTAGACAGACCTTTGTTGGCAAAGTAATGTCTCTGCTTTTCAATATGCTATGTAGTTTGGTCATAACTTTCCTTCCAAGGAGTAAATGTCTTTTAATTTCATGATTGCAGTCATCATCTGCAGTGATTTTGGAGGCCCCCCAAATAAAGTCTGATACTGTTTCCACTGTTTCCCCGTCTATTTCCCATGAAGTAACGTAACTTCCCACAAAACACACCACCTCTCGCCAGCACCTCACCATGCTGTACCTGACTATCCCACACCCCTAACCCTCATCTGAAGATGCAGGAGAGTCAAGCCGGGACAAAGTATTAAGACCCTTCTGCCAACTAAAAATTTCTAACTTGTCATCTGCTTCTGTTTACAGTGAAGGAAAGATTCTTGTCTCATTGCAAAAATAATTCAGAAGCAAGACAGAGAGGTCATACACACCACCTCTCGCCAGCACCTCACCATGCTGTACCTGACTATCCCACACCCCTAACCCTCATCTGAAGATGCAGGAGAGTCAAGCCGGGACAAAGTATTAAGACCCTTCTGCCAACTAAAAATTTCTAACTTGTCATCTGCTTCTGTTTACAGTGAAGGAAAGATTCTTGTCTCATTGCAAAAATAATTCAGAAGCAAGACAGAGAGGTCAAGAAAGTGAAGTGAGGATTTATTTGAGCAAAAGAATGAAAACCCACTCCAGTATTCTTACCTGGAGAATCCCATGGAAGGAGGAGCCTGGTGGGCTACAGTCCATGGGGTCGCAAAGAGTCAGACACGACTGAGCAACTTCACTTTCACTTTCACTTTCATGCTGTCAAAGGGAAAGCAGACAAACAGATGAGTAGCTGAGCTGAGTTTCTTGGCAAGCCAGTCATGTGGGACATACATGTGAAATAGAGTATTTCCTGCCGTATCAATATACAAGGATGTTATAGCCATCTGTAATTTCAACCCACCAAATGTGAATTTCTGAACACAGGAGAACAATACTTGCTATCCAGCAGCCATTGAGCTGCTACCACAAGCTACAGCCATTCCTTATGGTGAACAAAGAACTAAGGATATGAATAATTAAATTGCAGGATGCTGGCCCAAGATAGCCGAGATACATATGAAAGGAATGACTTCAGTAAGTCCAGACTCTTGTATCTTCCCATACAGAGAAAAGTGCTAAATTCATTAACTTGAGATATCTGATTTTCCTTAATTAACAATAATTTTTGGTGTTCAGATTACCTGCTCTTTGCTGCAAACTTCTGTATAAACTTACTCCTCCCCTGTCACCTGCCTCCCCAGAGGTTACCCAGTTCTTTCAGATTACTTGAAATGCTGTCTCCCAGGTTTGAGGTTCTAAAAATTCCCACCAAATAAAACAACTTCTAGGCTGTGACTATTTTAAGTGAACTTACAAATGAAGGGATAGTCATTGGGGAGGAAAAGACTTGGGGTCATATTTGTCATGGGAACATGAGCACAGTTTGGAAAAGAATTTCCAGACACAATACTGCAGAAAGGAGTGAGTTAATTAAGAATAAAGAACAGAGACAATGTGAGTGTTGTGAGCACAGTGGGCCAACCACTTGATAGATCAGAGAAAGCCAATAGGACATTGTTGGAACAGTGGACTGACTCAGGAGACAGCCAATACTTTCTATGGGTTTGTAGACAATGTCTATGGTCTAAAAACAAAGAAAACTGTTGCTGGAAGTGTGGCATTAGGTGACTGGTTAGCACATTATAGGGTAAGTACTGGAGTGGGCATTTTTGCCTATTTGGGGCCAGAACGCTGCATGGTAAGGATCAGGGAGGCTTTTGGCAATGGTTACAGTGAAGCTCAGTCAGTTCCAGAGATGACCTAGGTTCTGGGCTCTGTCTCTATGGCCTTGGTGCAAGGCCTTGCATCTGTGGCCTTGGAATAGGATTCTTCAGTATTCTCTGATTTTCATACCAGCTCTACCTTCCCAAGGTGGGGAGGGATTTTTGTCCTTATCTAACCTTGAAGGGAAGTGTCATGGCCTCAGTGCATAGTGGTTGCTTCTTATCTGCAAGGCTAATTTTATATCTGTCCTGATAAAAACTGAGCAGGACACTGTGGGGCCCTCAGTACACAAAAACCCTTCTCTGTCGTCTTTTGTTTGTAGGAAAAAGGCTTCAGACTCCTAGACCTTCCTGAATTCCAAAGGACAGATCAAACAGTTACTAGTTAAGTAAGTGAGGGAAGGCGGAAACAAAGGAAGAGCAGTCAAGAAACAATAGTGGGTCCTAGTTCCTCCTCAAGTATTTTACATAACAATATATCTTTGAGCAGTAACTAAGGCCCTACCAAGGGACATAACCTTTTTTTCCCAAAGTTTATCATAAAATGTACTCAGGAGACACCCATGGGACAGAATATGAACACCTTTCTTATCAATTCTTATAAATTTATATTGTCCCCTTTTTATAAATAAGAACACTGGGGCTCCTGTCTAACTCCCATCACACAGACTTAGTGCCCCTGACAGGGTTTTTAACCTAGTCTCTGTCCCAAATTCAGTGTGTAGAATTTATTATCCCAAAATGCCTCTTTGGCATATTAATTGTATTAAGCTGGCTAAAAAAATTTAAAAAGACATGGGGAAAACCTTGAAAACCAATTACTCTTTTGTAAGAAAATTTACACTTGTAAGGGAAAGCTCCAAAGACAGGGAGTCTCCTTTGCCATAACTAGAAGAGGAGTAAGATGACTAGATCTCTGTCCTATCGGTGGAGAAAGCAGTGACTTATATCTGCATTGCAATCACCCTTATTTATGTCTTTTCCTATTCACCTTCCAGAACTGAGTTTTCCCACCCTCAACATCCTCTTGTCTTTAGCTGAAGCTCGTATAGAAAGTGAGGGGTTTGGTCACTTTGGTGAATTACTGTTTTTCTGGGTCTCTCCCATGTGTGTGCTGTGCAAAGTGGCTTCAGTCACGTCCAGCTTTTTGCAACTCTATGGAGCATAGCCTGCCAGGCTCCGCTGTCCATACGATTCTCTTGGCAAGAATATTGGAGTAGGTTGCTGTGCCCTCCTCCAGGGGATCTTCCCAACCCAGGGATCAAACCCAAGTCTTTTATGTTTCCTGCACTGACAAGGGGGTTCTTTACCATGTGGGTAGCCCATGTATGAGGTGAGGTGAGGTGAAGTCGCTCAGTCATGTCCTACTCTTTGCGACCCCTGTGGACTGTAGCCTACCAGGCTCCTCCGTCCATGGGATTCTCCAAGCAAGAATACTGGAGTGGGTTGCCATTTCCTTCTCCAGGGGATCTTCCTGACCCAGGGATCGAACCCAGGTCTCCCACATTGGAGGCAGACGCTTTAACCTCTGAGCCACCAGGGAAGCCAGCCCATGTATACATGTTGTTAAATGTTGTGTGACTGCCTCTTTTTCATTTGTCTCATGTCAATTTAATTCTTAGACCAGCCAGAAAACCTAGATAGATGGATAGAGGAAAATTTCTTCCTCCCTGACAGATGTTTACTAGGACTTTCATTAGAGTTATCAGATAAAATATGTCAACTAATTAAATTTAAATTAAAAATAAACAACTTTTTAAAAATGTATAAGCATAATAGTTTTCCATTGTTATTGCAACAAATTACTACAGACTTACTGGCTTATAGGAACTGACATTTATTATCTCACAGTTCTGGAGGCTAGAAGATTGCAATGGGTCTCCTTGGCTAAGAACAGGGTGTCAGCAAGACTGTGTTCCTGTCTGTAGGTCCTGGAGGAGAATCCATCTATATGCTTTTTCCAAATTCTAAGGGCTGCCAGCATTCCTTGGCCTGTGACTCTTTATCCATCTTTAAAGCACAACCAATTGATCCTTTTTCACCATACATCGTTCTGACACTGACTATTTTTCCTCCTTCTTCTCCATTTTATATTCTTTGTGATTTCACTGGTCTCACTCAGATAACCCAGATAATGCTCTCACTTTAGGTTTGTTAGCCATCTTAATTCCCTTTTGGACACATTCACAGTTTTCTGAGGATTAGGACATCTCCTTGGTGGCCCATCACTGTAAATATCACCTAAGTATTATATGAGGTATAATTATACACAAATGTATCCACTATTACTTTAAACTTCAAACTTAGCTAGGCCTTCTGTATTTTATCTGTTCTACCTGATAGCCTTCACTCTGGTCCTGGGGTTTTGTTTCTGCCAGTCTTCTTTCAGGTACTGGTATTGAGAACTCAACCTCTGTGCACTGGTATTGAATCAAGTTTCAAAGACAGAGGCTTGGGTGAAACAGAAAAGAATTGCTAGATTGCTTTTATCAGGGAAAGTAAAAAGTGTGTGGCTTCAAAACTGTGTGTCCCAACACAGTCATATTTCATGAAGAATTTCATAGCAGTGGTTTAAGGGCAAGTTTTATGATAAGGATTAGAGTGTGTAAAGGGCCTGCACTCTTTGAATCTGGCCTCAGATGATCTTCTCTGGAATGAAGAATGCAAATGTCTTCCATTTGTTAGAGATAATAATTCTGTAAAGGCTTCCCTGGTGTCTCCGATGGTAAAGAATCTGTCTGCAATGCAGGAGACCTGGGTCTGATCCCTGAGTTGGGAAGTTCCCTTGGAGAGGAGAAAGGTTACCCATTTACTCATTCCAATATTCTTGCTTGGAAAATTCAATGGACAGGGGAGCCTGATGGGCTACAGTCTATGGGTTCACAGAGTTGGAAATGACTCAGCAACTAACACTTTCTTTCTTTCTTAGTTCTGCAAAGAGTTCAAAGATATTGTTATGTGTATCCCTTAAAGGGGAGCCAGGACCCTGCCTCTTGACTGCACTGTTGTTTCTTGGTTGCTCCCCTTCATCTCGGTATCCCTTTCCTTCCCTGATTAGTAACTAAAGGTTTCCATACCTAGGACCCTCACAGGATCCTGCTTGATTTCAGGATCACATACCATGTGTCAGGTTTCATTCCACATCAGGACTTTGTACTAACACTCTTCCTGGAAATCCCCATGTTTCCTGGGTCTGGTTGGATTTAGCAGCTTGAGATTAGCACCTCCTAGTGATGTCATCTACCCAAATCAGCTCCTATGTGCTTTGCAAGACTCCTGAACTGCCAGCACCTCCCAGGGGAGTCATGTGTATAGCCTAGCTCCTGTTTGCCTTGCAAGTCTCCTGTCCAATCCTAGCATCTTTCACAGGGAGGCCAGGAAGTAGGTGATACAAACACTCCACATTTCTCAGACAAGAGATGTACTCAGGCCTGAGTTCAGATCAAGCTGGGCAAAGATATCGTAAACAGAGCCATACCAGGAAAAGCGGGTGGTCAAGGCACATAGCACACATCAAACCAAAAGTTTTCAGGACAGATGGGTGGCATGACTTCACTGGAGCTGGGTGAGAAGACCCATGGGGAAGAAGATGTTGAGAGAAGACCCACATTGGAGAGTGGGTGGGAAGGATGTGTGAGGAGGATAAGGTTAATGAGATTGAGATAGGGAGGTAAAGGAGAGGAGGTGAAGAAGGCTAACTAGCTGACTTAAGAAAGAAGAATTTAGGCTGGCATAAAGGCAGGAGGCAGATCCACAGTCTGAGCTGTAACAGGTGAGGCAGAAGCAACACCCTGCATCCCAAGTCTTTCCTCCACTAATGTGGAAACCTTGTGAGGCCTGCCCCTTTCAGGGGAAGACTACCTGTAGTGTTCTTCTGGGGCGGGATCACTCACTGCAGATGCCTGTACTGCTATCTGCTTCTTTCACTTGCATAAACCTCCAGGGGTCCTGGAACTCCCTGCAGGGCTGCCCAGCATGTTAGCTGGAATTGCATAGCATCTCATTTGTTGCTTTTGTTCAGTCACTAAGTCATGTTCAACTCCTTGTGACCGTATAGGTTAGAGCACGCCAGCCTTCCCTGCCCTTCACCATGTCCCAGAGTATTCTCAAGTTCATGTCCATTTTGTCAATGATACTATCTAACCATCTTATCCTCTCCCACCCCCTTCTTCTTTTGCCTTCAATCTTTCCCAGCAAGAGTGCTTTTTCCAGTGAGTTGGCTCTTCACATCAGGTGGCCACAGTATTGAGATTTCAGCTTCAGTATCAGTCCTTTCAGTGAATATCCGGGGCTGATTTCCTTTCAGATTGACTAGTTTGATCTCCTTACTGCCCAAGGAACTCTCAAGAGTCTTCTCCAGCACCACAATTCAAAAACATCAATTCATGATTCATCAACATTCAGCCTTCTTTGTGGCCCAACTCTCACATCCATACATGACTACTAGAAAAACCAGAGCTTTGACTATATAGACCTTTGCAGACAAAGTGATGTCTCTGCTTTTTAATACACTAAATGGTTTATCATAGGTTTCCTTCCAAGGAGTTAATGTCTTTAATTTAACAGCTGCAGCCACCATACACAGTGATTTTGAAGCTCGAGAGAATAAAACCTGTCACTGCTTCTACTTTTTTCTCTTCTACTTTCCATACAGTGATGGGATCAGATGCCATGATCTTAGTCTTTTTAATGTTGAATTTTAAGCCAGCTTTTTCACTCTCCTCTTTCACGCTCATCAAAAAAGCTTTTTAGTTCCTCTTCACTTTCTGCCATTAGTGGTATCATCTGCATATCTGATGCTGTTGATATTTCTCCTGCCAATATTGATTTAAATTTGTGATTCATCCAGCCCAGCATGTCTTATGATGTACTCTGCATATAAGTTAAACAAGTAGGGAGACAATCTACAGCTTTGTTGTATTTCTTTCCCAATTTTGAACCAGTCCATTGTTCTATGTCTTGTTTTAACTGTTGCTCCTTGAATGGTATACAGGTTTCTCAGGAGGCAGGTAAAGTTGTCTGGTACTCCCATCTTTTTAAGAATTTTCCAGGTTTTTTTTTTTTTTTAATTAGTGCAATTGTACAGTAGTTTGAACAATCTTTGTCATGGTCTTTCTTTGGAATTGGAATGAAAACTGACTTTTTCCATTCCTGTGGTTAATGCTGAGCTCCAAATTTACTGACATATTGAGTGCAGCACTTTAAGCTATATCAAGTTTTATGACTTTAAATAGCTCAATTGGACTTCCATCACCTCCACTAATTTTTAGTAATACTTCCTAAGACCCATGTGACTTCATATTCCAGGATGTCTGGTTCTAGGTGACTGACCACACCATCATGGTTATATGGGTCATTAAGATCTTCTTTTTTATAGTTTTTCTGTTTATTCCTGCCATCTCTTCTTAATCTCTTGCGCTTCTTTTAGGTCCTTATCATGCCTGTCCTCTATTATGTCCATCCTTGTATGAAATTTTCCCTTGATATCTCCAATTTTCTTGACAAGACCTCTAGTGTTTTCTAGTCTATTGTTTTCCTCTATTTCTTTGCATTGTTCATTTAAGAAGGCCTTTTTATCTCTCCTTGCTATTCTCTAGTACTCTGCATTCATATGGGTATATTTGCCTTTCTCCTTTGCCTTTTGCTTTTCTACTTTCCTCAACTATTTGTAAAGCCTCCTGAGATAATCACTTTGCCTTCTGTATCTCTTATTCTTTGGGATAGTTTTGGTCACTGCCTCCCATATAGTGTTAGAAACTTCTGTTGATAGTTCTTCAGGTGGTCTGTCTGCCAGATCTAATCCCTTGTATCTATTCAACACCTCCAGTGTATAATCATAAGGAATCTGATTTAGGTCTTACCTGAATGGCCTAGTGGTTTTCCCTACTTTCTTTAATCTAAGCCTGAATTTTGTAGTAAGCAGCTGATGATCTGAGCCACAGTCAGCTCCAGGTCTTGTTTTTGCTGACTATACAGAGCTTCTCCATCTGACTGCAAATATATATTCAATCTGATTTCAGTACTGACCATTTGGTGATGACCATGTGCAGAATCCTCTTTTGTGTTGTTGTAAAAGGGAGCTTGCTATAACAGATGTTTTCTCTTGATACAATTCTCTTAGCTTTTGCTCTGTTTCATTTTATACTCCAAGATCAAACTTGCCTGTTACTCCAGGTATCTCAGCCTCTCATTATCAGGGCACATTTTTCCCAAAGAATATTATCAGTTTTCCAGGCATGCTGAGGAGAGATCAAGAAGCACAGACAGTCTCTTCAAACACCTGCATCCCAAGCAGAGGTGACCATAGAGGTGGGAACCAAAGAGTGGGTTACCACTGTATGTCCCTATCCATCTTCCATGAAGAGGGTCACGCCTGACATTCCTGCTGATCCATTTCTTATTTCTTCCTAGACTGTTGTCTTTTGTTCTAGATTAGCTTGTGACCTCATCTGAGAAAAGACATACATTTATTTTCATTTATCATCCTTTTGGCTTCAGATTCTAGCTGAATCTTAGCCTGCTCCAATCACCCATGACTTGCTGGTAATTTAGAGACCAAATTCCTGGGCATTACAGATTTTGAGAGAAAAGGTGTTTATTTGATAAGAATTCTATATTGACTTTGACTAACCAGAATGAATATATCCTGGAAATCTCAACTCCTTAGAAGCCTTTTCTATTCTCCTCTTTCAAGACAAAGGAGCAAATCACACTCACACATACACACACACCCCATAGCAAGCTCTTTTCAAGTAAGACTGAAAAAATAGCTCTAAGGAACTTTTGATCTCAGAACTTCTGCAAGGTAAAGACGGATCTGAATTTTTAACAAGCTCTCAGATGAGTTCTTAGGAAAGGTTGGGAAACACCAACCAGACAACTGAAATGGGATAAAGCCTCTTAGCCATGCTGGGCATGATTTCAGGTACTTTACACTATTGTTCTGTTTTATCTTCACATTAAATCAATACATAGCTATAATTTATCCATTTGGCTGGGAGAAAATAGACACACAGAGGGTTTAAATAACTTATAAAGTTTATACTGGTAGTAAATGGTGGAGGGAGAGGCAGAGGCATAATTTAAATTAGTTCTCAAGCTCTTGCACTATGACATTCACTTACCTTGGAACTCACCAACAGCAGGTGAGGACCAGTGGACCTGTTTGTCCCCCAAGTGGACAATCACAGCAAAAGTTTACACAGAAGATCCCTGAGTTGAGCCTCAGTTGATTGTGACCATGGCTGAATTTATAATGCTTCCTTATATTGGCTTTCCCCATTGCCCTCCCCTTGCTTCTTTCTCTTGCTACCTCATATTTCTTCCCAAAATAACTACCTTTATGCAGACTTTTGTTTCAGACTATAACCCTTATATGAAAGTCAAGTCATCTGCTTAGCCACAATATGGTCATTTTCCTGGCTTTGCCTGATGCAAACTTGGAGTCATAGAACAACTGGAGTTTCAGTGCTGGATCCCTGCTTGTGATTGCCAAGCCCTAGGCATTTGTTTGCAAGGATGTTTCTACTGCATAAGTCCAAATGTTAATGACTTGAGTACATGAGGCATTTGATATAGTCACACCTTTTATTGAAAAAACAAATAACTAGGCATTATGATGGGAGCTTTGTTTTTTATTGAAAAAACAAATAACTAGGCATTATGATGGGAGCTTAGACAGTGCAGGTCCTAAGACCTGTTTTAGGACTCCCTGCCCTCATAAGATCTTCTGGCCAGCCACGTGGAGATCTTCTCTCCTGCTTTGGCAACATGTCCGGTTTCCTCCCACTCTCCTACATAGTTGGAGCGCACACTGCAGTGAGACCAAGAGTCCAAGAAGTGGGATTTCCCTGATAACGAATCTTACAGTAGATAATTACCCTGTCCACCCCCAGCCACCACATCAGTTTATGTTCATTGCATTGGGTTCTTCCTCACACATTACAATCATGTTTTTTGTTGTTTTCTTACTTAATTTATACCTCTTTCACTCATTCCTAGAGTGGACAGTCATTACTAGCACTGATTTGACAAGGAGCTGACTCTCAAAGCATGCACTGGACACATGAGGAAATTAGTATCTCTAGTGTCCCTGGTGAGTCAGTGAAGCCAGATACGAAAGAACACTAAGGAAGAAACAATAAGACACACCAGGAAGGGACTATAGAACTGAGAAGGTCACTGCATTTTCACAGAAGCAGGTGAACATTCAGCAGATGGTGAAGTTGGAAAAAAAGGAGAAAAGGGCCTCCTGAGTATCTGAGGATCTACATCCAGCACAGCCCAGTGGGAGCATGGGTACCCAGGGACTGGTAAAATGGAGTGACCACAAGTTGTTGGGGTTTCACTCTTTGTACAATTTGCAATTCTAGTTGCTGATGGTGTAATTCAGTCTAAGGGCAGGAAGAGATGGACATTCCAGGTCAAAAAGAGAGAGGGAGGCATTGGTCCTTCCTTTACTTTTTTGTTCTATTTGGACTGTCAACAGATTGAAAGACATTGGTGAGGTTGTTCTTCCTAACTCTCTTTACTGATTCAAATATTAATTTCTTCCAGAAACACCCTCATAGATACCCCCAGAAATGGGCAGGTGGTCCTCAAAGCAAGATAAAAGGCATACAGTCCCTTGTTTTCTGGTTCTGAGTAGAGACTATTTCTACACTTCCTTAAAAGCTTGGCAGTTTTTAATTTGATGTAAGCAATCAACGCTGTTAGAATTATACTGAAAACAGGGGCAAATTGCCTTGAAGGAAAATAAAGATATTTTCTCACTGGTGAGTAAAACCATGAATATGATATGTGAATTCTATATTTTTTTCTACTTAATGGTTTTGTTCTTGTTTGGCTGGGTTTCATTTCTTTATTTGCTTACACACTGATCTTGGTAAGGGAGCAACATTTGCTATGCCAAAATGTCTCTTTGGAGGGTGGATTATTTAGAAATGAGAATAATCAAGGCCTGAAAGAGTAAAGAAACTTTGAAATTCCCCCTAACTGCCTAAATGAATGTATAGATAAAGGGCCTGTTCCAGGAAGCTATCCCCATAGAAAACTACAGTATAAACTGGCTGTGCAGACAGGGAGGAACTCACCAAAGTCTGTCTGTTAACATTTCTCTCTGTGTCTCAAGCTGTCTCTGTGTGGCCCAACAAACATTCACCTACCAAACCCTTGCTTTTCTATCTCCATGTCAATTGCCTTTCTCCCCTTTGAAGTCCCAAACCCTTCCCTCAATGTACTCTTCTGTCTTTAGCTGAAGATGGAATTTAAGGTGAGGGTTTTGGCCATTTAGGTGAATTATACAGTTTTCCTGGGCTTCTTTCATGTAAACATGTCATTGAACTTTTGTATGATTTTCTTCTGTTAATCTGCCTAATGGCAATTTATTTCTTAGAACGACCAGAAGAACCTAGAGATTCTTCCTCTCTGCCATCTAAAGTGACTTTTAGAGAGCTGAGCATATCATGTGACATCTGAATAAGGATAGCATTGTTACTCATTTGAACCAGAGGCTGACAGCTGAGAGCTGCCCCTAAAACCATTGGAGAGTTTTCAGGTCAAGCAAAATTGTTTATTAATTTACTAAAGTAAAGGAGAACACCAGCTTGAAAGAATTCTAGGAACATCTCAAGAAGAGAAACCCAGTGGGATAATTATAAGTTTTTAGGATATGAGTCAGATCACTTTAACACAAGCCATTCAAGGAAAGAAACTGGTAGGTACTAGAAAGAAATTTTGCAAATAGATTTAAGTTAGCAGTCACAGGCAGACAAGAGTCTTGAAGTAAATATTGATGTATCAAGAAATAAGTAATCTGTTTTGTGTGACTTCCAGTCTTATTTTCCAAGAGCAAGTGCTTTTCAAAGCAAAGTGCTGAATTATGTTTGCTTGGTCTAATACTGTTTAATATAGAAAACAAGAAGGCCTTTGATTGCAATTCTTAGGTGAAATTGTTAGTCACTCAGTTGTGTCCAATTCTGTGACCCCACAGACTATAGCCCACAGGCTCCTCTGTCCATGGAATTCTCCAGGAAAGAATACTGAAGTTGGTTGCCATTCCCTTCTCCAGGGGATCTTCTCGATCCAGAAATTAAACCCAGATGTCTTGCATACCACCAGGAAAGCCCTAGGTATGGGGACAAAAAAGTGTTGCCTGTCATTCCCGTAAACAATGACTGTTGCCCATCATCAAGCAGTCAGCTGCCCTCGATGACGCACCCTGAGGGGAAATCAGGATGGAGGAAAACAGGATACTGCCCCTAAATAGTTAAGATACACACCTAAGGGATAATTTCAATAAACCCAGATTCTGCCATCTTCACATACACAGAAAAGTGTTAAAATCATTAACTTGAGATGTCTATTTTTTTGTAATTAGCAGTAATATTTTATGTTGATTTTCTTTTTGTTTTTATCAAAAACTCCCATATATCCTGGCCCCTCCCTTTCCTCTTCAGCACTGTTCCTTAGAGTGATCTGAAAGGCTGCATCCCAGGCTACAGTCCTCAGTAATGACTAGAATAAAACACAGCTTCCAACTTTTAAGTTGTACATGTTTCTTTGTGTACAGTTTCCATATCTAACTATCACAGAACTTGTTAGGATAATTAAAATTAAATGTTAAGTAAGAGCGATTTGGGGCTTTGACATGGGGAGATCGTCTACACCTGTGGCTGATCCGTGTCAATGTATGGCAGAACCAATGCAGTACTGTGAAATGGAATAAGCATTAAACAAAAAATAAAAATTTAAAAAAAGAAAGAAAAGTAACTGCTTTCTTTCAGATAATATATCTGCACAGTTCAGAGCAGTTTACATTTATCTTGTAAATTAGACAAGGCTCATGTACTAAGTTATGCTGACTTGTTCCTTCCAGTGACCAAGGAGTTCAACTGGCTTGGATTCAGAAGTCAATGTCAGGTCATCTGGTAAGGTCTTTAATAAAGTCAATACTGAATTCAAGTTGTTCAAATTTCAAGCCCCTGGTTCTTCCACAGCCTTCAGCCATTACCACTTGTGTAAGCATGATCTTTAGACTAAACCACATCCTCCAAATCAAGATGATAGCTTATTATACAACTTCCCAGCACCAGGCACCATGCTAGAGACCAGTGATGAAGAAACAAAAGTACCGTATTCTGTGCCTCTAGAAGTTAGGAGCCTAGTGAGAGAGAAATCGTTACAGTAGAAGTGACTTATGCAATGACTGTGCTTTCCAGCCCCAGTGCATGTCCACCTGAAATATTGTTTATATTGTATGTGTATATGTATTCAGGGGTGGAGGTGGCAGGGGTGGTGGTTGTTGTGAAAACAGATAAGAATGGGGAAAGCACAGTGGAGAATTCAGCTGGAATGGACTCTAAAAGGAATGCCTGAATTTCCCCAGATAAGGAAGGAAAGAACTGGTATTCCTGGCAAAGGAACTATTGTATGAAACCTTAAGATGTATTGGTGATTTCAAGGCATTACATTCTCCAGGAGTGATTTGGCTCATTTCCGTGGATGACTTTCCCTATGGAAGTCCCCACCTGTGCAGAATAGCTTGGTGCCATAAATGGAAGATTCCATAATAGGGAGTCCCACAGAGAGTCCTGTGATGCAGAGAGCAGAGTGAGCTACTGAGATCATATTGACTGTGAAAGTGGCTTAGAGGGAGGGGCTGGTTTTAATTGAATTTCAACTTAGAGCTTGGGAAGTTAGCACATTCAAAGGCAAAAGAATAAGCTAAAACCTAAAGATATAACAAGGAGGGACAAATGTCAGAGCAGCCTCCCACCTGGGCTGAGGATTTGAGGGCAATGGCCATAGGACCTGGGGCAGAGAGTTACAGTCACACCCTTTGCTCACTCCAACAAGCTCTCAGACATCAGCATGGGGGCCCTGAGTCCTGTGAAGGCCGTGGATCTATAATATATCACAGAATCAAAATGACTTTCTTTCAAAATGCACACTGCTTCAGGCATGCTAAATGTTCTCTGAGCCCCGGTATGCATAATTTATCTGCCATCTACAGTGCCCAGCACTCTTGGCTAGAGTGGCATGCCAATGAGGCTGCATGGGATGCCACTTGAATAGGCTTAACTGATTTTAGAGATCCTCAAGTGGAATTAGAGTAACTTTGTAGAAGACTGCCTCTCCTAATGGGGTCTAAAGAGGGAGAAATACAGTGCTGTCAAAGCCAAGTTTGTGTGCCCAGTGCAGTGAGATCAAAGAGACCTAAAGGTTTGAGGTTGGAGCAGAGGAAACTTTATTGCTAGGGCCAGGCAAGAAGAGTGAGTGGCTCATTCTCACAAAACCTATATTCCCTGATGGTTTTCAGGGAAGAGTTTGGGGTGAGGGCAGCAAAATGCCTGACTTTCTTCTAATTCGTTGTTGGTGAGGTAACAGGGTAGTGTTCCAGGAATCTCAATTACCAGTCTTCTGGTTCTGACCAGTCTGGTATCTCAACAGGTGGTCACCATCCTCCATCTGGATGGGAGCCTTAGTTCCTGCAGGAGAACTCAAAGATAGTTTCAGATTGTTATTACATCATTTGCAGAGGAACTCAAGGACTTTGTTTTATCACTGCAGTATTGTTTCTTGGCAGCATTTCCTTTTTTCCTGCCTTCCCTCATTACTGTAGTTAGTAACTGCTTGAGTCTGCTCTTTGAAACTCAGGTAAGGCTAAGAGACTAAAACCTTTTACTTCAAAAAAAAGAAATGGGGCTTTTGTATCCAGGAGGGCCCTGCAGAGCGCTATTTTCTGTTTCAGTTCCCTCTTTTCTTTGTTCTTTGTTTCTCAGTTTCCCCAGTCTATAACAGGAGTTCCAATCCTCAAAATCTAAATTCACTTTTTTTTCCCTGTCTTTTACAGGAAAGGGGCTAAGTCATTGCTTAGATCCACCGATTTCTGATGCTAGTGCATCTTCATATGCTTGTTCTGTTAACATTTTTCATAGTCCAAGTTGGTGTTATAGAAAGCTATGACAAGGACATCTGGCAGGAAGTCTGATTCAGATGTTCATTCACCATCAGAGATAGCAGAGGTTCTAATAGCTAAAGCAAGACCCAGAGTCCACAGAAGTGATTTTTCACTGGCTTATTCTCCCAAAGCATGCCTACATAATCCTCTAGATTTTCCAAAATTTCATTGTTCAATTTACTGAGTATTAAAATACAAGCTTTTAGAATTAGTTTTAAACTTAGTTCAAATTCTGACTACTTTGCTTAATATGCATATGCATTTTTGAAATGCTTGATAAATTCTAAAGGCTAAGATTATATACATCTGACAGGCCAGGCAGTATTGTCTCTAATAAAATCGGGAACCTCTTTTAAATTAGATTCTTGGAGCAAGATCTATGGGAATGCATTGGGTTATTCAAGGAATGGAGATCTCAGTGATACCTCCAAATCCATGGTTCTCAAAGTGTGGATCTTAGACCAGCAACATTAATATCACATAAGATAATTACTTGTTAGAATTAGCCCTGAACCCAGGCCTAAGAATATATTTTAACAAGCCTCCAGGTGATTCTGGTCCTGCTCAAATGTGAGAACCATTGTTTTAAGTTCATTTTTAACCATATAACCCCAACCTTTGATTTAGGGAATTTTCTTCATCACCCTTATGTGAATCAGGTGTCATATACTGTTTTAAGCTTCCCATATAATCTTATTAAATTAAAAAAATTGTGGAACACTCTAATTTTATAGATGAGAGAATTGATTCTTAGAGAAGTCATGTGTGCCCAAGGGACATAGGTACAAGACACAAGGTACGTAGGCTCATTTAAAGCCACCATCTATACCATGACACTAAGAGTGAAATGTGTAGAGCCCATTTAAAGGAGAGTTATCTATTGGTGAAGAGGTACCAAGGATCAGAACCAGTAGTTGTCAACCCTGCTGAATCTTAGCATCACCTGGGAAGTGTTAGAGTTTCCCTTCATTTTTTTATTGTTTTCTATATACGTAACACAAAACTTACTATTTACTATTTTAACCAATTACAATTCAGGGGCATTAAGTACATTCACAACTATCACCACTGTCCATCATATAATGTTTTCATCACCCTAAACAGCAACTATACCCATAAAATAATAACTCTAAGCCCCCCACTACTTCAGCCCTGGTAATCTCTATTTTTATTTTATTTTTTTGTACCTTTGAATTTATATATTCTAGTTACATCACAGATGTGGAATCATACCATTTGCTGTCCTTCTGTATTTTGCTAACTTCACTTAGTGGCCTTCTCCTGTGGCTCAGTGGTAAAGAATCAGCCTGCAGTGTAGGAGATGCTGCTGATGTGGGTTTGATCCCAGTAGGAGGAAATGGCAACCCACTCCAGTATTCTTGCCTGGGGAATCCCATGGACAGAGGAGCCTGCAGGGCTACAGTCCATGGGATTACAAAAAGTGGGACACAAATAAGTATACATATATGCTATACTACTTCACTTAGCATAATGCTTTTAGGGCTTATTCATATTGTAATATGTATCAGAATTTCTTTTTAATGATGAAGACTATTTCATTGCATGCTCATACTGCATTTTGTTTATCCATTCTACTAATGATGAATATTTTGGGTTGTTTTCACATTTTGTCTATTGTGAATAATGCTGCTCTGAACATTGGTATAATTATCTGCTTGAAACCTCAGTTTCAATGATTTGGGATACATGGTAGCAGTGGAATTGCTGGATTAAATGGTAATTCCATGTTGAATTTTTTGAGTAACTGCTTAACTGTTTTCCATAATGGCTGCACCATTTTACATTCCATCAGTAGTGGACCAAGGTTCAAATTTCCCCACATCCTTGCCAATATTTCAGTTCAGTTCAGTTCAATCACTCAGTCGTGTCTGACTCTGCAACCACACGAATCACAGCACACCAGGCCTCCCTGTCCGTCATCAACTCACAGAGTTTACCCAAACTCACGTCCATCGAGTCGGTGATGTCATCGAGCCATCTCTTCCTCTGTCTTCCCCTTCTCCTCCTGCCCCCAATCCCTCCCAGCATCAAGGTCTTTTCCAGTGAGTCAACGCTTCACATGAGGTGGCCAAACTATTGGAGTTTCAGCTTTAGCATCAGTCCTTCCAATGAACATCCAGGCCTGATCTCCTTTAGGATGGATTGGTTGGATCTCCTTGCAGTCCAAGGAACTCTCAAGAGTCTTCAACACCACAGTTCAAAAGCACCAATTCTTTGGTGCTCAGCTTTCTTCACAGTCCAGTTTTCACACCCATACATGACCACTAGAAAAATCATAGCCTTGACTAGACAGACCTTTGTTGGCAAAGTAATGTCTCTGCTTTTGAATATGCTATCTAGGTTGGTCATAACTTTCCTTTCAAGGAGTAAGCATCTTAATTTCATGGCTTCAGTCACCATCTGCAGTGATTTTGGAGCCCACCCAAATAAATCATCCACTACTTCCTCA
The DNA here is from genome assembly GCA_006408675.1 of Madoqua kirkii. Lineage (NCBI taxonomy): Eukaryota > Metazoa > Chordata > Mammalia > Artiodactyla > Bovidae > Madoqua > Madoqua kirkii. Next base: position 193 of record SJYC01077726.1, on the reverse strand, counting down.
TCTATTTGCCATGAAGTGATGGGACCAGATGGCATAATCTTAGTTTTCTGAATGTTGAGCTTTAAGCCAACTTTTTCACTCTCCTCTTTCACTTTCATCAAGAGGCTTTTTAGTTCCTCTTCACTTTCTGCCATAAGGGTGGTGTCATCTGCATATCTGAGGTTACTGATATTTTTCCCGGCAATCTTGATTC
>SJYC01077724.1:0-45510 GCA_006408675.1 Madoqua kirkii | reverse complement strand
TTCACTTTTTGTTCTGATTTTAGTAATTTGAGTATTCTTTCTTGATTTTTCTGAGTCAGTATAGCTACAGTTTTTTCAACTTTGTTAATCTTTTTTAATAACCAATTTTTAATTTTATTGTTTTTCTGTCTGTAATTTATCTCTCTTCTAATCTTTATTGTTTTCTTCTGCTCATTTTTTGTCTTTTAAAGTCTTATTTTATTTATTCATTTTTAACTTTTTTATTTTGTATTGAGGATAGCCAATTAACAATATTGTGATAGTTTCAGGTAAACAGGGAAGGAACTTGGTTATATACATACATTTATCCATTCTCCTCCAAACTCCCTCCCATTCAGGCTGTCACATAACATTGAGAAGAGTTCCATGTGCTGTATAGTAGATCCTTGTTGGTTAATCATTATAAATATAGCAATGTGTACATGTTTATCCCAAACTCCTTAACTATTCCTTTCCCTCATTCTTTCTCTGGCCAACAATAAATTTATTCTCTAAGCCTGAGGTTTTCTTCCATTTTGTGAAAGTAAAAGTGTTAGCTGCTTAGCTGTGTTCAACGTTTTGTGACCCAGTGGACTACAGGCCGCTAGGCTCCACTGTCCATGGAATTCTCTAGGAAAGAATACAGGAGTGAATAACCATTTCCTTCTCCAGGGGATCTTCCTGACCCAGGGGTCAAACCCAGGTCTTCTGCATCGCAGATGGATTCTTTACCATCTGAGACACCTTCCCTTTTGTAAGTGAGTTCATTTGTATCATTTCTTTTTAGATTCCACATATAAGAGATGTTACATAATATTTCTACTTCTCTGACTTATTGTTTTGGGTTTGTTCCCCTTTTGCTAGTTCCTTAGGTGTAAAGTTAGGTTTTCATTTAAGGTTTCTTTTATTTATAAATGAATCTGCAGCTATAAATTTTTCTCTTAGCCCTGCTTATACTATATCCTATAAGTTTTGATTTTCATTGGTTGCTAGGTATTTTCTAATTTCCCTTGTGATTTCTTTTGGCCTATTGCTTGTTTAAAAGTATGTTGTTTTAGAAGAAGGGAATAGAACAGTGGCATCAGAAGCACAGAGGTAGGTGAAATGAGGATATGCTGGTCAAAGGGTACAAAGTTGAGGTTCTGTAGGATGAAAAAGTTTATGTAATGTACAGCATGATGACTATAATTAATAGAACTATATTGTATGCTGGAAACATGCAAAGAAAGACCAGGTACTCTCATGACCAAAATAAAAAGAATGATAACTATGTGAAGAAATAGATATATATTAACTAGCTTGACTGTAGTGATCATTTCATATATATATATATATATATATATATATATATGCTGTGCTGTGCTCAGTCACTGCAGTCATACCCCACTCTTGCAACTTATTGACTGTAGCGTGCCAGGCTCCTCTATCCATGGGATTTTCTAGGCAATAATACTGGAGTGGATTGCAGTGCCCTCCTATAGGGAATCTTTACAACCCAGCAATCTAACCCATATCTCTGGCATCTCCTGCATCGCAGGTAGGTTCTTTACCCACTGAGTCACCTGGGAAACCTAAATATATATATGTAAACATATGCTGCACACTGAAAATATATGCAACTTTTATTTTTCTTAAGTGTGTTTTTTAATTTCTATAAACTTTGTATCTTCCAGATTCCTTCTGTGATTGAGGTTTTTTGTTTTTTTTTTTATCCTATTTGATTGGAAATTTCAACTGGGGATTTTTTAAGACAGTGATACATATTATTTACATTATTTTAATCTATTCCAATTTATTAAGACTTTTTTGTGGCCTAACATATGGTCTATCATGGAGAATGTTGTATGTGCACCTGAGAAAAATATGTTTACAGCCATTCACTGATTTTTTTTTCTTTAAACTGGCAATACCAGCTGATAGTGAGAATGCAGAGTAACAGAAACACTCATTCATTGCTGATTAGAATATAAAATTTTAAGACAGCTTGACATTTTTTTATAAAACTGAACAAAATCTTACCATAAAGATCCAGAAATCCACTACTGGAAATTCACTCACTCAAATGATTTGAAAACACAAAAACCTGCATATAAATATTTATAACAGCATTATTAATAATTCCCCAAACTGGAAGCACCAAGATTCAGCAGATGAATGGATATTCAAACTATGATACATCTATTCATATGATTCAATCCATAGATGAGTGCTATTTGGCAATAAAAAAAGGAATGAGCTATCAAATCATACTAAGGCATGGGTAAAGGTTAAATACATACTGTTACCTGAAAGAAGCCAGTTTCTGAAGAGGCTATATACTTTATTGTTCTATTTATAAGACATTTTTGAAAAGGCAAAACTATATAAGCAGGTGCCACAGTTTTGGGAAGAGAGATTTGACTGAGTAAAGCACCAGAAACCTTTTGGAATAGTGAAGCTATTGTGTATGATGCTATATTGGTAAAAACATGCCATCATGCATCTGTCAAAAACTTTAGAAATTTGTAGCACAAAGAGTGGAGCTTAATGCATGAAAATTTTAAAAACAACACTCAGGTGGTCAGAAAAACCCAGGATGAAATGTAGACTATGACCAAAACTGCTTACTATTATAGTGTATGATATAACCTCACTAAAGAGGATGGGAAAGAAAGATTCTGACCTAAGTAACTTTGCGACTAAATGTAAAAGACACTTTTCATTATCTGTGTGTGTGCATGCTAAGTCATTTCAGTCATGTCTGACTCTTTGTGACCCTATTTACCATAGCTTGCCAGGCTTCTCTGTCATGGAATTCTCCAGGCAAGAATACTGGAGTGGGTTGTCATACCCTCCTTCAGGAGAATCCTCCCAACCTAGGGATTGAACTCACACCGCTTACATCTCCTGCATCGGTAGGCAGGTTATTTAACACTAGCATCACCTGGGAAGCCCCAATCACTGTGCTCTTGCACAGATAAAAATTTTCACATTGGAAGAAAACTAAAATGAACCTTTGATAATGGAGACATGAGTGCGACCCTTTGTTGAGCTTAATATAGAATCAAATGAATACATTTAGCAATATTTGTAGATATGTGTATAAGTAGTTCAGTACATAGATGTATTTCCTTGCTCTGTCAACTGAGAAGGCCTACAAATATGTACTAGTAGCATCCTTCAAACTTTATGATAAGGTCTTGATTTCTATGAGGAATATCTTTGGAGAAATGGTTGATTCTAAAACTGGGATAATGAGCCTGGGTCATCTTATAATGGCAAAAAGTACAGATACTCCTATTCAAAGAGATGGAGTGTAAATTCCTACCCCTAAGTGTGGAGTTTAAATAGTGACCCCTTCCAAAAAGTAACAGTATGGAGAGGATGAAATAAGAATAACTGTGCAGCAGAAAACTCTGCCAAACTCACCTCAACCAGGTGACACATCATATACATGGTTCCATCTGTAATTGGATGTTATTCGACCATAAAAATGAATGAGTGGTCAAGCCATAAAGACATGGACAAATGTTAAATACATATTGTTAAGTGAATCAGTATGAAAAGGTCAGAGTTGACAGTGATAAGTGTCAGAGATCAAGGTAGGCTGCCCCAAAATGTATCTCAGTGGTGTGCTGATTATTCTGAATTACATCATTAAGACACAGCCAATACAAGAGGAATACTCTGACTCTCCTTTCTGTCTCACTACAAACAAGAGATAAATCGCTTACGTGAAAGTTGCATCTTGAAGTAGAAGGATCCCGTTATCACCAAAGCTTTAAGAACTTGGGCTGAAAAGCCTATATAAACAAACCTTTTTACTTCTCTATTGCCTACTCAAGCCCAAATTCTGTTCATAGTTCTTACTAATTGGTCTCTCAAAACCAAAGGTACTTTGTTCTGCCAATTTATCACAAATTCATTCTTTCTTTTATTGAAAACTGTAAAAGCTGTTTGATTTGGTTACTTCTTAAGTTTCATTTCCTATGGGACCTCTGTGTACAGAATATTAAGATTTATTTCTATTTCTCTAATAAATCTGTCTAGTGTCAAATTTTATTACTAGTCCAGCCACAAGAAGTTAACAGTTGTTAAGAAGGAATGAAGCACAAGCGTGGGTTGGATGAAGCAAAAGCTGGAATCAAGATTGCTGGGAGAAATATCAGTAACATCGGATATGCAGATAGCATCATCCCAATGGCAGAAAGCAAAGAGGAATAAAGAGTCCCTTGATGAAGGTGAAAGGAGAGTGAGAAAGCTGACTTAAAATTCAACATTCAAAAAGCTAAAATTATGGCATCTGGTCCCATCACTTCATGGCAAATAGATGGGGAAACAATGGAAACAGTGACAGACTTTATTTTCTGCCAAAATCACTGCAGATGGTGACTGCAGCCATGAAATTAAAAGACACTCACTCCTTGGGAAAAAAGCTATGACAAACTTAGACAACATATTAAGAAGCAGAGACATTGCTTTGTCAACGAAGGTCTGTATAGTCAAAGCTATGGTTTCTGCAGTAGTCACGTATGGATGGAAGAGTTGAACTATGAAGAAAGCTAACTACCAAAGAATTGAAGCTTTTGAACTATGGTGTTAAGGAAGACTCTTGAGAGTCCCTTGGACTGCAAGGAAATCAAACCAGTCAATCCTGAATATTCTGATTTCCTGAAGGAATATTCATTGGAAGGACTGCTACTGAAGCTGAAGCTACAATACTTTGGCTACCTGATGTGAACAAACGACTCACTAGAAAAGACACTCATGCTGGGAAAGATTGAAGGCAGGAGAAGAAGAGGACAACAGAGGATGAGATGGTTGGATGGCATCACCAACTCAATGGACATGAAGTTCCGCAAACGCCAGGAAATGGTGAAGGACAGGGACGCCTGGTATGCTGCAGTCCAGAGGGTTTCAAAGAGTCAGACATGACTGAACAACTGAACAACAACATCAAAAGAGGGGGAAATTTCTCTCTTCCAAATGTAAGCCATGTTAATATATATATATATATATATATACACAATTATATTTGAAATTGTAGTGCTCAAAATTCTCTAAGGCAGGTTTCAACAGTATGTGAAGCATGAATTTCCAGATATTCAAGCTGGATTTAGAAAAGGCAGAGGAACTAGAGATAAAATTACCAACATCCATTAGATCATTGAAAAAGTAAGAGAGTTCCAGAGAAAACCATCTACTTTTGCTTTATTGACTACGCCAAAGCCTTTGTCTCTGTGAGTCCCAACAAATTGGAAAATTCTTAAAGAGATGGGGATACCAGACCACCCTAACTGCCTCCTGAGAAATCTGTGTGCAGGTCAAGAAGCAGCAGCTAGAACTGGACATGGAAGAACAGACTTGTTCCAAATTGGAAAAGAAGTACTTCAAGGCTGTAGTTTGTCACCCTGATTATTTAACTTATATGCAGAGTACATCATGTGAAATGCTGGGCTGAATGAAGCATAAGCTAGAATTAAGATTGCCGGGAGAAATATCAACAGTCTCAAATATGCAAATAATACCACTCTAGTAGTGGAGAGTGAAGAAGAACTAAGGAGTCTCTTGATGAAAGTGAAAGAGAAGAGTGAAAAGATTGGCTTTAAAACTCAACATTCAAAAAACTAAGGTCATGGCATCTGGTCCCATAATTCCATGGTGAATAGATAGAGAAATAATGGAAACAGGGACAGACTATTTTGCGGGGGAGGGAGGCTCAAAAATAACTGCAAATGATGGATGTGGCCATGAAATTAGAAGACACTCGCTCCTCAGAAGAAAAGCTATGACCAACCTAGGCAGCATGTTTGAAAGCAGAGACATTACTTTGCCAATGAAGGTCTGTCTGGTTGACTATGGTTTTTCCAGTAGTCATGTATGGATGTAAGACTTGGACTAGAAAAAAAGCTGAGTGCTGAATAATTGATGCTTTTGAATTGTGGTATTGAGGAAGACTCTTGAGAGTCCCTTGGACTATGGATGTGGCCATGAAATTAGAAGACACTCGCTCCTCAGAAGAAAAGCTATGACCAACCTAGGCAGCATGTTTGAAAGCAGAGACATTACTTTGCCAATGAAGGTCTGTCTGGTTGACTATGGTTTTTCCAGTAGTCATGTATGGATGTAAGACTTGGACTAGAAAAAAAGCTGAGTGCTGAATAATTGATGCTTTTGAATTGTGGTATTGAGGAAGACTCTTGAGAGTCCCTTGGACTGCAAGGAGATCCAACCAGTCAATCCTAAAGGAAATCAGTCCTGAATATTCATTGGAAGAACTGATGCTGAAGCTGAAACTCCAGTACTTTGCCCACTTGATGCAAAGAACTGACTCATTGGAAAAGACCTTGATGCTGGGAAAGATTGAAGGCAGGAGGAGAAAGGGATGACAAAGGATGAGATGGTTGGATGCCATCACTGACTCGATGGACGTGAGTTTGATTAAGCCCCAGTAGTGGGTGAATGACAGGAAGGCCTGGCGTGCTGCAGGGCCACAAAGAGTTGGATATGGCTGAGTGACTGAACTGAATTGAACTGATATTTGCAGTGTGATTTATTTCTTCTGTGTTTTTTGTGTAGTGGTCACACAGTTGATACTCTAATAACTATTTTAAAATGTTTATTTTTTTTTTTACTTATTTATTTGAGTGTGCCAGACTTAGTTTCATGATGCAGAATCTTCTATCCTGATCTTGGCATGTGGGATATTTAGTTGCATGCAGCATGGAACACATAGTTGTGACATGTGGAATCTAGTTCCCTGGCCAGAGACTGACCCAGGTCCCCTGCACTGGGAGGAGAGGCTTAGTTAGTGTACTACCAAGGAGGTCCTGGTAGAATTTCTTCTAGGTATGATATAATGACATAGAAGGCAATGGCACCCCACTCCAGTATTCTTGCCTGGAGAAGCCCAGGGACGGGGGAGCCTGGCGGGCTGCCATCTATGGGGTCGCAGAGAGTCGGACATGACTGAAGCGACTTAGCAGCAGCAGCAGCAGCATAATATAATGAGAATTATATCATACCTAGATTTTGCTCCCTCAAACCCATCCCCTCAAATCCATCACTCAGTCTAATCAAGAAAAAAAAATTATAAGAAAAATCCATTTGAAGGACGTTCTACACAACACCTGCCCACTACTCCTCAAATTTGTCAAAGTCATCAGGTGATCAAGGAACTATGACAACCACATTTTATATCGTGAATGAGATTCTGATACAGAAAAAAGAGATTAGGTAAAAACTAAGAAAATCTGAATAAAGTATGTACTTTAGTTGATTATTATACCTCAGGATTGGTTCACTAATTGTGACAAGTGTGTTGAATTAGTGTGAAGGGTTAATAGAAACGGAAGCTGAGTGTACCTAATACCTGCGGTATTAGGAAACTGACATTTTTCTGTAAATCCAAAACTATTCTAAAATAAAAGTTTATTTAAATAAATATATCTGTATGCATTTCAGTTACATCCATAAATTAATCTATACTTAAAGATGGAACCTGATAAAGATAAATTGCAAACATAAGAATCTAGGAATACATGAAAATTCCCCATTTGCGGTGGTTCTGTCATCACTAGCAGCAGCCTCTGATGCTCATTGTGTGTTGTATGCCTTAAATAGGTAGGTGAGTTGGTAATCATTTCTTCATTTGGTTTGATGCCATTGAAATATATGTTTCATTTCATTTCATTTTATTTTCTTTATTTTTACTTTATTTTGCTTTACAATACTATATTGGTTTTGCCATACATTGACATGAATCAGCCATGGGTGTACATGAGTTCCTAATTCTGAACCCCCCTCCCACCACATATTAGTTCAGTTCAGTTCAGTTCAGTCGCTCAGTCGTGTCCAACTCTTTGCAACCCCATGAATCGCAGCACACCATGCCTCCCTGTCCATCATCAACTCCCAGAGTTCACTCAGACTCACATCCTTTGAGTCAGTGATGCCATCCAGCCATATCATCCTCTGTCATCCCCTTCTCCTCCTGCCACCAGTCCCTCCCAGCATCAAAGTCTTTCCCAATGAGTCAACTCTTCACATAAGGTGGTCAAAGTACTGGAGTTTCAGCTTTAGCATCATTCCTTCCAAAGAAATCCCAGGGCTGATCTCCTTCAGAATGGACTGGTTGGATCTCCTTGTAGTCCAAAGGACTCTCAAGAGTTTTCTCCAACACCACAGTTCAAAAGTATCAATTCTTCGGTGCTCAGCCTTCTTCACAGTCCAACTCTCACATCCATACATGACCCCATATCATCTCTCTTTAAATACAATACATCATCCTAGCATCTTGAGTCAACCTGATTGTAGGTAAGGGATGATGTACTGATGACACAGGAGTACTGGAGTTATAATCCCTGATAAAATTCTGGCAACAATGACTGAGTTCATAACATCTGAGGATGTCCTGAATCTGGTAAGCTCCACAGGGGTTCAGGGGAATTTTTCACTCCTTACAGAGATGTGAAGGATGAGTTTTATCCTAGTCTTATGGTTTCATTTTCCCAGCTTCCCCCCACCCCCTCCGCCACAGGAAAGCAGCTGTACATAATGCTTGATGCTCAGTGTTCCTCTTGAATCAATGAGCATTTTCCCAAGTAGAGTAATTCTGAGCCCCACAAGTAAAACACTCAAGATAAGGGGCTTCTTAAGATACTATAATGTTGTCTTTTCTAAAGCATACTTTCTCTTCAATCATTTCTTAACTTTAATATTGTAAAGGTACTAAGATAGATAGAATTCTAGATAGAAGTTTCTTCATCATCAAAACTTTAGAAGAAAGACAAATGAAAAAATTTGCAAAGCCTGAGAAGTGGATTAGCGTCATTTCAGCCTCAGTCATTCTCAGTACAGTCTGTTCCTTCTCCCCTGGCATTCTCTATGTGTACCTCTGTCGTAGCACACTCTCCATGAGATCTTGAGTTTGTTTCCATTATCTTGAAGATTTTTATTTATTTGCCTTGTGTCCACACCCTAGGCTCTCAAAGGCTGGATACTGACTATGTGAGGCAGCCAGTGTGGTGGATGTTCTCCCCCATTTCAGGAGCTTGAGCCTGATGCTAAGGGCTGAGAATTCATTGATCACAACCTGTGGGTCATCAGACAGCACTACAAGGTGGAAATAGTTTTACACCAGATTCGTCTCTTCGGTGCATATGCTATTTTTGGCATCTCTGATCATGCAGCAGAGAAATCTACAGAGCATCTCATTTCAATAGATATTGCTACAGGATTAGTTCATATGAAGTTCTCAGGGAGAGCAGACCTCATTGAGTTATAGTATGGCCATGTAAAGAGCTCCTTCCCTCCTTGAGCCTGACAAGACAGCAGTTATTGCTAAGGAAGACCATACATCAGGAGGCTGACATTCACCATGTCAGTATCCTGAGGAAAAATTCCTACTCTGTAGCCAAAGAAGCAATACTATTAGCCTTTTCTTGGAGAAAAGACATTATTAAGCATTTGTCCAAACTAGCAGCTGTGCCGTTTTTGAAAATCTGCCTCTTGATGGCACACACTCTTCCAACCAATTTTGAACTGTTTCCTGACATGACTTATGAAGAAGGATGAAGCACTAGAAGTGCTTTTAAACCAAACTTTCTGTCTTATTACTGTCCCTAAGAAGCATCATTAAAACAGAAAGCTGCCTTCCAAATAGAGGCATTCTCCGCTTGGTATGAGAGCGAAAGAAGGGCTTAGGAAGGAGGTTAGTGTCATGAGCAGTGCTATCCGGAATAATAGCCTGAACATTTCTGCTTTTCTAAACCTACAAATAATAAGTTTCAGTTTAGTCACATGGTCATGTCAGACTCTTTGCAATCTCATGGACTGAAGTACACCAGGCTTTCCTGTCCAACACCAACTCCTGGAGCTTGCTCAAACTCATATCCATCGAGTCAGTGATGCTGTCCAACTATCTCATCATCTGTTGTACCCTTCTCCTCCTGCCTTCAATCTTTCCCAGCATCAGGGTCTTTTCCAAGGAGTCAGTTCTTTGCATCAGGTAGCCAGAGTACTGGAGCTTTAGCTTCAGCATCAATCTTTTCAATGAATATTCAGGACTGATTTTCTTTAGGATAGACTGGTTGGATCTCCTTGCAGTCCAAAGGACTTTCAAGAGTCTTCTCCAAAACCACAGTTCAAAAGTATCAATTCTATGGTGCTCAGCATTCTTTTTGGTCCAACAGTTACATCCATACATGACTAGGAAAAAACCATAGCTTTGACAAGACAGACCTTTGTCATTAAAGTAATCTCTGCTTTTTAATATGCTGTCTAGGTTGGTCATAGCTTTTCTTCCAAAGAGCAAGGGTCTTTTAATTTTATGGCTGCAGTCACCATCTGCAGTCTGTCACTATTTCCATTTTTTCCCCATCTATTTGCCATGAAGTGATGGGACCAGATGCCATGATCTTTGCTTTCTGAATGTTGAGTTTTAAGCCAACTTCTTCACGCTCTTCTTTCACTTTCACCAAAAGAGTCTTTAGTTCTTCTTCCCTTTTTGCATAAGGATGGTGTCATCTGCATTTCTGTGGTTATTGATATTTTTCCCAGCAATCTTGATTCCAGCTTACATTTTGCCAGCCTAGCATTTTGCATGACATACTCTGCATATAAGTTAAATAAGCAGGGTGACAATATATAGCCTTGACATACTCCTTTCCCAATTTGGAACCAATCTGTTGATTCAAATCAACTGAGATTTATTAAACTAGATATAACAGTTTATGGCAATACAAAGTGAACACAGTTATTTGGTTTTGAAGAGACAAAGACCTCTCTTCTCAAAGTATCATTCCTCTTTGATATTCTTTTGTGCTCTTTTAGAAAGAATGTAAAGAAACGTTATCATAACATCAAGTGGGTGGGCTTCAAAGTGATGCATGAAGATTTATCTGTGCCATTTTCTTTAACAGCTTTGATAGCTATGTAACCAAATCCCCAGCAACTTACTTCAAATTTACTGTGGGCTTTCAGTCTGACATTTATGGAGTCCATGGAACAGTGTCCAGGTGTCAGCCCAGGAGTTTGAAGAGTTCCTGAAGACAGACTGCAGGGCTACTGGTCAGTTGGATGGAACTTCTTCCTCTCATCTGCAGGGCTCCCCATCTCAGGGCTGGTTTCTGTCTGCTAAGAAAAATGAAAGTGAAAGTGGTGAGTGAAAAAGTTGGCTTAAAGCTCAACATTCAGAAAACAAATATCACAGCATCTGGTCTCATCACTTCATGGCAAATAGATGGGAAAACAGTGTCAGACTTCATTTTGGGGGGCTCCAAAACCACTGCAGATGGTGACTGCAGCCATGAAATTAAAAGACGCTTACTCCTTGGAAGAAAACTTATGACCAACTTAGACAGCATATTCAAAAGCAGAGACTTTACTTTGCCGGCTAATGTCTGTTTAGTCAAGGCTATGATTTTTCTTGTGGTCATGTATAGATGTGAGAGTTGGACTGTGAAGAAGGCTGAGTGCCAAAGAATTGATGCTTTTGAACTGTGGTGTTGGAGAAGACTCTTGAGAGTTCCTTGAACTGCAAGGAGATCCAACCAGTCCATTCTGAAGGAGATCAGCCCTGAGATTTCTTTGGAAGGAATGATACTAAAGCTGAAACTCCAGTACTTTGGCCACCTCATGCAAAGAGCTGACTCATTGGAAAAGACTCTGATGCTGGGAGGGATTGGGGGCAGGAGGAGAAGGGGACGACCAAGGATGAGATGGCTGGATGGCATCACTGACTCGATGGACATGAGTTTGAGTGAACTCCGGGAGTTGGTGATGGACAGGGAGGACTGATGTGCTATGATTTATGGGGTCACAAAGAGTCAGACATGACTGAGCGACTGAACTGAACTGATATATATATATATGCACCTATATATATATATGCACCTGTATATATATATAGGTTTATATATATGGCTTCCCTGGAGGCTCAGTTGGTAAAAATCTCTCCCTACAGCTGCAGTAGACCCGAATTCTATCCCTGGGTCAGGAAGATCTCCTGGAGAAGTAGGGAGGCCTGGCGTGCTACAATTCATGGGGTTGCAAAGAGTCGGACACGACTGAGCGATTGAACTGAACTGAATTGAATAAGAGCAAAAGAAACCATCCTCAGCAAAAACTCAGGCCTCATGCTAAGTGTCCCTGGGGACTGTCATGATGATGGAGTTAAACCAAGCTCCAAAAATACAGTCCGGCCTTAGAGGGAAGTCAGCTTATTTGGGTGCCACTGAGCAGATGAGTCAGAAGGACAGGGAATCCTAAGCCCAGCCTGGCAGGATGAGAACAGTGCCGTTCTGGGAAGGGCTTGTCCCTGAGATTCAACCTAGCAGGTGAACCCAAGGTGAGAGGCCCCATTAAGTCCAAGGGACTCCTAGATTCAGCCTGATGGGACAACATCACTCTTAGAAGGTTCTGCTTAACCTTGATAGGTGCCTTCCTTTTTTGACTTAAAAGATGGGGAAAAATCCAGCCCTTCACTGCAGGGCCATTAAGCAATGCAGGAACTTTCATGCCTACATGGTGTCACTCAATCTCAGGTCACTCTTTCCCAACCTATCCTGCTCCAGTCCTTGCCCAAGAATCCCAGAAGAACAGCTTATGTGTGCAGCAGCACAGACACATAAGACGGTACATAAACCTGAGTCTGCTGACTGTTCCAGGTTGGCAGCAGCAGAGAACGGAAACCAAATCTCTTCATAACCAGAGACCCCAGGAGTTTGTGAGCGAGATGTGTGAAACTCCTTCAGTGTTCAGGATTGTCTGCTTTACAGCCAACTTAGCCATCTCTAAGATTCTGGTCAGGGAAGAGAAAAGGCTACAGCCCCAGACCAAAGGAGAGTCATTTTGCTACTCTTCATCCTGTGCCCTGCCTGCTCCTTGCCTCACCACTCCTCACTGAGGGCAGCAAAAGTCACAGGTGCTACTAGTCCTTTTGCCTCATCCACGCCCACATCTTGGTCTAATTCATTTGTTCAGTCTCTTCGTATGTATGCGAGGAAAATTGTTGAACAAGCTAGTGGTTTTAGAAGCAAGATATTAAACAAGCATATGTCAGGGAAACACAAACTTGTCTGAAAGAGTTGAGAGGCCTCCATATATTCAAGGTTAACTGTCATTAAGAATTACTAATCAGCGAAGAAGGTTTGGAGATAAGCTTCTGATGTGTCCTCCTGCTGCTGTTAAGTTGCTTCAGTCGTGTCTGACTCCGTGTGATCCCATAGGCAGCAGCCCACTAGGCTCCTCTCTCCCCGGGATTCATCAGGCAAGAATACTGGAGTGGGTTGCCATTTCCTTCTCCAATCTGACGTGTCCTAGAGCTTCATTTAGCCTCCCCTTACCCCAGTTACGCCCCCCACCCCCAGGCGTCCAAAAATCCTCTAGAGACAATCCAGACACCTAACTGAACTTTATTTTTTGGACCTACCCCCCCTTTCCAGTTTCTCTTACCTTTTCCCTCTTGGGGACTGCAGTCCAGATCTTAATCCCTCCTAATTTGCCATGACTTTTCTCCTACCCTGGGTCCAGCTTCTGGTATTCCACATATCAGCTTGGACTGCCCTGATAGGGAACAGAGGCACCCCTCCTCCCTCAGACTCAAAGCCTCCCGGAGGGCTTGGTTTTGCAAATGTTTGCTGCCTCTTGAGACCAGCAACTACGGTACTCCTGGCCCCTGCAGACCATCTCAGGTTTCTCTGCTCTGGACCATGTTGGTGCCCTTCTAGTCCCAGCAGACTATGCTGCTACAGCAACAAGCCATGTGACAGAAGAGCTCCTGGGAATCTGTACTTGGTGCCATACCTTTCTCATGATGCCAGACCCATACATTCACTGACTTCTGGAAACTTCTCTCTTATTATTTGCTTTCTGGCCCCCAGGACTTCCACTTGATTTGACCACAGCTATTTTTTTTGCTAGATCTCCTGGCTTCTTTTGGTTCCACTGTGATCTACTCTGTTTGAAGAGCTCCTGGGAATCTGTACTTGATGCCATACCTTTCTCGTGATGCCAGACCCATACATTCACTGACTTCTGGAAACTTCTCTCTTATTACTTGCTTTCTGGCCCCCAGAACTTTCACTTGATTTGACCACAGCTATTTTTTTTGCTAGATCTCCTGACTTCTTTTGGTTCCACTGTGATCTACTCTGTTTACCATCCAGGACCCTCATGCTTACCTGGATATCTCTCTTTCTTGGCCCTTCTGGCCTATTCTATTCGGCTCCAGCCTTTGACCATCAACAACTTATTTTAGCATCAGCATGGGTAGGGGTGTATAAAGCTGAATCTCCTAATCCTTCTGAATTGGTAGCTATGGTAGATTTGTGTGTTTATTCCTATATTTGAGTCAAGGTCACAGGCAGAGGTTAATGCTTTGTGATCTTACTGCTACCAAAAGGGAAGTGATAAGAATAAAAATAAATCCTCAGAGCACTCTTTGTCTCCAACACAAGTTTTGACCTTGCAAGGCTCTCCATCATTACTTGTTACACAGTCAAGTCTGGGTGACTTCTGACCAGGACTCATAAGATGTACTGCGAGGCAATCCTCTGGTGTCTATATTTGTAATCACTAACTTTATGTGATTTACCCACAAATTATAGGAGAACAATTACCATACCATAAAACTTTCTATGCAATAGTCTTAATAATAATTATAGATGAATTTATTGAGGGCTTACTCTATATCAGGCAGTATGCCAAGAACCTCACATGGATTATCTCATTGAATCTTCCCAGCAGCCCCATGAAGTAGATGCTATTATTATCCAATTTTATAGATGACAGAGGCACAGAGAAGTTAAGTAACTTGCCTGAAGCTCTCAAACTAATTAATGGTAGATTTTAACCCAATCAGTCAGACTCTAAAGCCCTAAAAATCATTATGGTTTTGTTTGGTTATTGTTTTTCCAGAGTCTGATTGTGTTAAAGAATATGCTGTGCTTCAGAAAATTATTTTGGAATGTAAAGGGACAGTTGTTCTCCTGATAGTAACTTCTTAGGTGTGACATTGCAGTTTTGATTTCTTAAAATTGATTTTAATTATATTGTTCAGAGTTCATTTTATAAATCAAATACTCATAAGTAATGGGATTTACTGTGGGAAGGTTCACTATTTTAGGACAAATGCCCCAGTTTTTCACTCCACTTGGTCTATAAGCTTGAAGCATGGATGATATAGCTTAAATATTTCTCCTTTTCAGCAGCTTCATTACTTGTCAGATATATTTGAAATTATAGTCTTAGACTGACTTAGGGCTAAAAAAATCTTCTGGTATAGAGATGTAATGGACTATATAGTTAAACTGTAGTGTTAGTAGCGATGTCAACTGGGTCCTTCTTGTTAGAAGCAGAATGAAGGAGGAGCAGAAATTTTCATTTTTGATACTCACACTTCTAACTTCATATTCTTGAAACAGAGCCTACATATTCTTTGCCAAAGCAGCTGATATGGGAAATTTGAAAGCTATGGAGAAAATGGCTGATGCTTTGCTATTTGGAAATTTTGGCATGCAAAACATTACAGCAGCTATCCAATTATATGAGTCCTTGGCTAAGGAAGGATCATATAAAGCCCAAAACGTGAGTTTTGAGAGAAAATTAAATCTTAAATAGCTACCTCCTGAAATAACTTTAGACAAATAACATGTGAGAGGAGTTGAGCCTCTGTTCCACAAGCCCAGGCATAGGAAAGTTACTGTAATGCCCTAAATGTTTCATCAGGACACAAGGCAGGAACCTGGGGCAAGTCCTTCTAGCTCCTGGGTGACTTTCAGGAATGGAACAGAGCTGCTTTCTAATCCCCCTTCCCATCTTCCATGTCCTCATGTGTGTTTTAAAATAATGTGAGAACTCCAAGCCCCTAACATAGTTAAATTTTATAAAAAATACACTGTATTTACCTATGCAAAGAAATATGGAACTAAATCTATTTCTTTAGGATGATGTTTGCCTGGTTTTTACCTGGTTTAAATATTTTTACAAGCTATATAGATTTGCTTTTCTAGTTTAATGTGTGTTTCATTTTATGGGGCTTTCTTGGTAGCTCAGCAGTAAAGAATCTGCCTGCAGCGCAGGAGACACAGGTTTGATCCCTGGGTCGGGAAGGGAAGTGGCAACCCACCCCAATCTTCTTGGCCTGGGAAATCCCGGAGACAGAGGAGCTTTGTGGGCTACAGTCCATGGGGTCACAAAAGTAGGACATGACTTAGTGACTAACCAACCAACCAACATGTCATTCTATTCCCAGAATAACATAAGCATTTCATAGAAAATCTGGAAAAGAATGAAAACCAAAACAGCCTCTCATAAGCCAGCCGTCCTGACCGCACGACTGGTCAGGACCACTCTGTGTTTCTGTTTGACTTCTTTCTGTTTTTGCAGCGTCATCATCACAGAGGAAGTACACAGAGTTGTGTTGTTTCTGGCTGCTTCTCCTTAGTGTGGCAGCAAAAGTCTGTCTTCATGTTCTTGGTCTTCTTAATGAAAACATTTCTTTCTGATTACAAATGGAATTTATGCTGATTACAAAAAAAAAAAAAGCAACACCCTGTGAATTCAGAAAGTTTGAGGAAGAGAGTAAAAATTACCTAAAAGCTTTCTTCCCAGAGATTATTCTTTTTCCATCAAGTAAATGTAGAAGCTAAGCTTTGGAATCAGACAGATTTAACTTCAAATCCACTCTACCACTTTCTGCTTAACAAAACCCTTTCCCCTTCTGCATGAGAATTTGACCTTTGGTTCACCCTCTACTTCTGTTTCCCTGGTGATATGATAGGAATAAAATGTTCTCTATATTTCCAGGTAGTATTACTTATCGTTGAAATGACCTCTGCTTGGTAAACTACCTTGGGAGAAACTCTCATGAGCTATACGTACAGGGATCCAGGGATCCTGGGCAGTATGGACTGACTATGCCTATGGAGTTCTTACACAGGGAACGAGGCTTTAATGCAGGGCGGCTGCCACACTCCCAGTGTAGACCTCATCTCCTTGAGTCTGGTCTGTCATCTGAGGCACTAAAGATGAGGGCTGCTGGAGGACTGTGTGACCAGCTACAAGGACTCCTACCGAAAGGAGGCTGATGCTGCCCTCTGGCAAACCCTGGTTCCTATGCTACGTCCACCTGAGCAGCCTTTTGTGAGACCGTGCATTCATCTGAACCAGAAGTTGGACCAGAGGAACTCTGATGGGTGGGGCAACCTCCCTAATTTTCATCTGTAGAGTTAGGATAATGATAAAACACTGGGTATTGTGTTTATTTGGTTCACTACTGTATCTCTAAAAATATAGTGCAGTGCCTGGGACATAAAAAAATATAGCTGAATAGTGAATTAATTCATGATGAATGAATTAACAAAGTTGTGAGGATTAAAATAGTGTATGAAGGCACTTAATTCTATACCTGGAACTTTATAATCATTCGCCAGAAATATATATATATACATATATATATATAATTCCATTATCCTTCTAGAATTTTTTCTATAACTTTGTATAATGTTTTTTTTACAAAAATGAGACATACTTTAGTTACTGTTTCCTAATCAGCTCTTGATTCACTTAATAATATATCATATTGAGTTGGCCCAAAAGTTCGTTTTTCCATAAGCTCTTGTGAATAGACTTTTTGGCCAATCCAAATAGATCTCTTTCTCTGTGAATATATCACATATTTGGTTAATCAAAAATATAAAGTTCCAAAATAGACCAAATGTTATCATCATATCCACCACTACAAATAATATTACCTAATCCCCTGGTGGCTCAGAGGTTAAAGCATCTGCCTCTAATACGGGAGACCTGGGTTCGATCCCTGGGTCAGAAGACCCCCTGGCAAAGGAAATGGCAACCCACTCCAGTATTCTTGCCTGGAAAATCCCATGGATGGAGGAGCCTGGGGGGCTACAGTCCATCGGGTCGCAAAGAGTCGGACACAACTGAGCGACTTGACTTAGCTAATCCCTAGGTAATGAACTAGTGAACATGTGCTTTGTCAGTGGGTATATTAATTAAGTCAACAGTGGTTTCTTGGACGTTTACTATGTGCCACACACAATCTCCTTGATGGGAAGAAAAAAATAGGTCAAAGTCCTTATGGGCCAATCTTAAATATAAACAAATAATTGCAGCACAGTTTAGGTGGACTAGAGTTAAGGTATAAAGTGCTTTAGGCACGGAAAAGTGTCTGACTGGCTTTGCCTGGAGCAAGTGGAAAAGGCTTCAAGGATGAAGGAACATTCACACTCAGTCTAGAATACTGGATATAGGCAACATGAAGGATTTGTCTGAACTTGAATGACATATTTGATGCAAGGTCAAAACACTACTCCCAGGAAAGAAATCCCACATTAGCATAATTGGTACATTAACCATATGGACTGAGAGCTGACACCAGAGTTTAACTCCACACACTCTAGGTAGCATGGTTCTGTGGCATGGACCACAGACAAGGAGGGCAAGAAAACAAAATGTGGATGGGGACAGATGTTTCACCTGGAAGGCCAATGTTAACTGATACGCAAAATTCAGCCACACTGTTTGTTGAAGTGCTGCGATACTGATTGGAAAAAGGCTCTGCCCCAAGCTCCTCTTGTGCTCTCCCCAACAACCTGAACACCCTGATTCTTCTCTCGGACTCCCCTTCCTCACTTTAGCTCCCCATGGTACTGAGCCAAAGTGTTATCAGGATGGGCAGGGGGCCTAGAGGACACACTGGTCCAGTGCTACAGCTGGATTCTGTTCTAATGGATGCTGGATTCTAGTCTGGAATTTTAACTTTTATCCCACTCATCACTACAGGAAAATCTATTTCCACAGCAAGTCCTTGTGCAGTTGATTTATCTCCTTGTACAAAGCACGGTTAAAAATATTCTGTGGTACAAATTTTGCTTTGTTCGATGACTGGTGTCTGGGACCAGGCTGGCCACATGCCGTATTGATCACAGTTCTCACACAGGACCGGCCAGGTGACCACCTTTCCTCTCAAGCTGTTTGTGCCAGGTTGATATAGGAAATGTTGCTGGGAACTAGGGGGAAATGCAGCAACAGAAATGTGGCTGAAGAAGCTGAACTGTGTACTGAGAATGACAGTGAGGACAGTGAGAGGGACAGAGGGAAACAGAGAATGAAGACACCTGTCTCTGGGGGAGAGGTCAAGGACAGCTGGAAACGCCGAAGGGGGCTAGATGGGAGAAGCCAGGCACCAGCAGGCTCGTGGAGCCCTGGTTTAACAAAGAAAGCGAGAAAGATGTGAATTCAGATTATAAAGTGGCATTGAGGGCATAGGGGGAGAAAGGCAGCTTCAAGCTACATATAAAAGGGAAGCTGATGGAGGGAAAGAAGCATAATTATTTCTTTTCATGCACCTTGAATGGTTCATCTGACAAAAATCCAAATAAACTGAAAGAAATCCCAATAAGGGCAATAGAAGCAATTAAGATTGTGAACAGAGTTCATTGAATTGATTTTCAAGACAACTGTACCTTCTGAATAAAACTATTCATGAATTAGTCTTCATGAAAATGGTGAAAACTGAAGAAAGAGCAAGCAAAAATAAAAATAGAGGATCTTATATTACACTATACCAGCTAGAGGTAGTTATGTATTTTTTATTTCTCTGATTCTCATTTAGGAAGCAGAAATTCAGAATTAGAAAGGCTCACTCTTTTCTTAATATTGATGAACCATTTTAATAGGAAAATCTGTTTGTTAATTTGCCAAATAAGAAGGTAGGGCCTAAACCTCATCTGCTTTAAGAATCAAGAAATGGATCATTCACATTGTATTGCCTTAAATTAATTGAATCATGATAATGATTATTAGCACTGTGCTACAACTGAAAAAAATCATTTTAGTATCAAATAATCATTTTGATAATTCTAGGATTACCTGTGTAGAGCATTTCTTTTTGATGTAAATTATCTTTTTGTATTAAGGGTACAAAAAGGAACTGAGTTTTTCATCAGGGTTGATTCACATTTTTGTTTGGCTTGCAATTTAATCTAAAAAGAATGACCACAGATGCTTTCAAGACTTGTAAAATAATTACAATAATTAAATGCTTGATCTTTTTTCTCTTTGAATTTCTTATATAAAAAGTAAAAGGAGGAATATTTAATTTTTAAACTGTTAATATGGAACCTGAGTAATTTACTTTGAAATTGATTAAAATATCCTCTACACTTAACTCTTTAAATTTAAATCCCAGCTACTATAACACAGCACAGTGGTTGAGTTCAGAGTCTTATAAACAAATCTAATTTGCAGAGTTTGATCTTTTAAAACCACCATTGATGTCATCACTATAGTGTAGCTTCTCTTCAACTTACAGCATTTTTTTCTTCTAGGTTAAGATTTAATCATTCTATAATCCATCTCATTGCACCTCAGCCTTATCTCAGAAAAGACCGAAGACCAAAAACTTATTACTGTAAAGTTTTAGGTGACAATGCCCAACTGTAAAGAAATAAGACAACCCTGACTATAATTGGCATATTTACTACATGATAGCCCATGACATCTTTTGTCTTCCACGAGTGCCTGGCATGTTTTAAAGAGTGGGGGGGAAAAAAAAAGTGGAACCCTCCAGAGAAATAATTTAAAATCACTCATTGTTATTTTTCTGCTAAAGAAAGAAGCATGCGCTTTGAGTTGATTATTTGAGGCTTCAAAAGTCATGGTATCTTACTTTATAGTCTGAGCATTATACAGATAAAGCACCACCACCCCCTGCAATCATAGGATGGAAATTAACTCCCACACAATCCACAGCCTCTCGACCTCATAATTTTCTCCAAAAGGATCAGGCCAAAAAGCTTGGTAGACTCTGCACAAAATGATTCAGTGTTGGTGAAAGTATCTTAAAATACACGATCAACTAAGTAGAACAGTATCTTCACTTTCTTACACAAAGGTCAGTATATTTGTGTTCTATCAAAGTTTCTACATACACAAGATTCTAAATTGAGCAGAGTCAAAAATTGCTAAGAGTTGCAAGAAAAAAATAAATTATTTTGCCAATAACATTGGCTAAAGATATTTTTTCAAGGAGCCAATTTAACCATTTTAAATATAACTGTAGAGGTTAGAGGAGTACCAGGATTCCAGCCTTTCATTTGTAACAACAGCCTTTATGATCAACTTTCCCAAAAATGGAACCTTTGAGACTAAAGAGAAACTGATGGTATAATAATTTTTTTTAGTTATGAATTAAGTAGATTGCAAATTATAAACCACATATTAAAGCTATTATGCTTTTAGGAATTGAACTCTCTGCAGTAAGTTTCCTAGTTTAAAAAGTAACATAGTTCTTTGTCCTTGAAATTATAACAAAATGTTTAAGAAATTATTCATTTTCTGTTTTGATGAAATTATCAGACCTTGTTGTATCCTGATTTTAGGGAGACATCTAACAGTCTTGGATTATGTTACCATAAACTAGATGAAAAAGTAGAAATGTGGGCTTTGATAATAGTAAATAAAGAGTACAGACTAATGGATTGATGCCAAGGTGAAAGATTTTCTGGCAATCCACCTCAGGACACTGTCTTTGACCCTGTGCTCTTCAAATATTCCATCAGCTATTAAGCCGAGTACGCGCGTGAGTGCTAAGTCGCTTCAATAGTGTCCTCTTCTTTCAGACGCTATGAACTGTAGACTGCCAGGCTCTTCTGTCCATGGGATTCTCCAGGCAAGAACACTGGAGTGAGTGCCATGCCTTCCTGTGTCTAATATGAAATTGTTCTTAATATGAAGCATGAAAAGAAATCCTAGAAGAGGATGCTGTGAAAGTGCTACACTCAATATGCCAGTGAATTTGGAAAACTCAGCAGTGACCACAGGACTGGAAAAGGTCAGTTTTCATTCCAACCCCAAAGAAAGGCAATGTCAAAGAATGCTCAAACTACCGCACAAATGCACTCATCTCACACGCTAGTAAAGAAATGCTCAAAATTCTAAGCCAGGCTTCAATAGTATGTGAGCTATGAACTTCCAGATGTTCAGGCTGGATTTAGAAAAGGCAAGGGAACCAGAGATCAAATTGCCAATATCTGTTGGATCATTGAAAAAGTGAGAGAGTTCCAGAAAAACATCTATTTCTGCTTTATTGACTATGCCAAAGCCTTAGACTGTGTGGATCACAACAAACTGTGGAAAATTCTTGTGGGAATACCAGACCACCTGACCTGTCTCCTGAGAAATCTGCATGCAGGTCAAGAAGCAACAGTTAGAACTGGACATGGAACAACAGGCTGGTTCCAAATCGGGAAAGGAGTACATCAAGGCTGTATATTGTCACCCTGCTTATTTAACTTATATGCAGAGTGTGTCATGCAAAACGCAGGGCTGGATGAAGCACAAGCTGGAATCAAGATTGCCAGGAGAAATATCAATAACTTTAGACATGCAGATGACACCACCCTTTTGGCAGAAAGCAAAGAAGAACCAAAGAGGCTCTTGATGGAAGTGAAAGAGGAGAGTGAAAAAGTTGGCTTAAAACTCAACATTCAGAAAACAAAGATCGTGGCATATGGTCCCATTTTACTTCATGGCAAATAGATGGGGAAACATTGGAAAGAGTGACAGACTTTGTTTCGGGGGCTCCAAAATCACTGCAGATGGTGACTGCAGCCATGAAATTAAAAGACATTTACTCCTTGGAAGAAAAGTTATGATCAACCTAGACAGTATATTAAAGAGCAGAGGCATTACTTTGCCAACAAAGGTCTGTCTAGTCAAAGCTATAGCTTTTCCCGTAGTCATGTATGGATGTGAAAGTCAGACTATAAAGAAAGCTGAGTGCTGAAGAATTGATGCTTTTGAACTATGGTGTTGAAGAAGACTCTTGAGAGTCCCTTGGACTGCAAGGAGTTCCAACCAGTCCATCCTAAAGGAAATCAGTCTTGAATATTCATTGGAAGGACTGATGCTAAAGCTGAAACTCCAATCCTTTGGCCACCTGATGCGAAGAATTGACTCACTGGAAAAGACCCTGATGCTTGGAAAGATTGAAAGCAGGAGAAAGGGATGACAGAGGATGAGATGGTTGGATGGCATCACTGACAATGGACATGAGTTTGAGAAAGCTCTGGGAGTTGGTGATGGACAGGGAGGCCTGACGTGCTGCAGTCCATGGGGTCGCAAGAAGTTGAACACGACTGAGCGACTGCGCTGAGATTATGGAAAGAAAGGTGTATTATCAATGATATGCATGAGAGTGTGGGATGAACCTCTAAAATGCTGATAGACTTACAAATGAGCAGAAGCTTGAAAATATTAGGAACATCAAAACAGACTATTACAATTATTCTGACAAAAAATGATATTATGAGAAGAGGAGCAAAAAGAAAAAAGAAGAAAGTCATGTAGATGGCCTAAATTATTATCTATCATGTAGCAAATCTATAGCTAAATGTGTGAAAAATATAAATTAGCAGCAAGTAGTAGCAATTCCGGAGAACGCAATGGCACCCCACTCCAGTACTCTTGCCTGGAAAATCCCATGGACGGAGGAGCCTGGTGGGCTGCAGTCCATGGGGTCGCGAAGAGTCGGACACGACTGAGCGATTTCACTTTCACTTTTCACTTTCATGCATTGGAGAAGGAAATGGCAACCCACTCCAGTGTTCTTGCCTGGAGAATCCCAGGGACGGAGGAGCCTGGTGGGCTGCCGTCTATGGGGTCACACAGAGTCGGACACAACTGAGGCGACTTAGCAGCAGCAGCAGCAGCAGTAGCAACTTATCAGGAGTCCTAATGATGGTAATTATCAGCAGAAAGCAACCAAAATAATTTAAAGTAGTTTTCTATGAGGAAAATAGGGAGTTTCTAAGAAAAGAGCAGGGCATTGCTGTTTAAATTTTAAGCCCTCAGAAGTATTAGAATTTTAATTTTTAATACATATACATCTTTTAATTTGTTAACAAAGATATAAAAAGTTAAATTCATATATTCATTCTTCCCCCACAAAGGAATTATTCTTAAAGTAAACAACAGACGTCCTCTCCCACTGAAAAGAACCCAACTCCTTTGGAAAATGTCAAATTCCAGGTCGGGGGCAAAAAATGTACAAGATGATATTAAAACATCTTATCCTATCTGATAGCAAAGAACTTGTCAGAAAATAGCAGGGCTGAGAATTCCCTGGCAGTTGGAGAAGGAAGTGGCAATCTGCTCCAGTACTATTGCCTTTCAGAAAATCCCATGGACAGAGGAGCCTGGTAGGCCCCAGCCCGCGGGGTCCCAAAGAGTCGGACATGACTGAGCGACTTCACACTTCACTTCCAGTGGTTAAGACTCAGTGCTTTCAGGTGGGCTTGTAATTACCTCAAACAAGAGACTTTGCTGGAAGTGACGCTACGTCACTTTGAAGGCTGAGTCGTGAAAAGGATACAGCTCTGCCTGGCTCTTGCTCTCTCGGTGTGCTCAGTCCTGGAACACGGTTACCATACTCGGAGAAGCTCATATGATACAGGACATCCCATGTTGCTGTTCTGGCTGTTAGCCTCTGCTAAGATCTCAGCCAAGAGCTAGAATCAACTGCCAAACGCAGGAAAGAACCCAAATCCAGGCTATGGCAACTCCAGCCTTCGAGTCTTCCAACTAAGGCCCCCAGATCATGAATCAGAGAAAAGCCATCCCCACTCTACCTTGGCCGAATTCCTGACCCACTGAATCCTTGGCATAATAAATGGTCATTATGCCACCAAGTTTCTGAGTGAATTGTTACACCAGCCACAGTAACTGCAACAGAGACATTAATGTTCAGATTGAAAAGACAGATTGCAGTTTTCTCAGAAGCATCCGACACCCTGGCATCCTTGTTGAAACTCATTTGGCCGTATATATGAGGATTTATTTCTGGTCTCTTTACACTGTTCCATTGGCCTATATGTCTGTCTTTATGCCAGTACCATCAGACTTTGAATCACTCTAAGTTGTAATATATTTTGAAATCAGGAAGTGTGAGGCCTCTAGCTTAGTTTTTTCCCTCAAGATAGATGAGCTATTTTGTGAGTTTACATATGAGATTCTATATAAATTTTAGGATGGTTGTTTCTATTTCTGCAAACTGGCATTGAGATTTCAACAGGGGTTGCACTAAATCCAATCCCTCTGGATATAAAGTAGCAATATTACTTCTTCTAATACATAAACACAGCATATTTTCCATTTATTTATGTATTTTCAGATTTTTTTCAGCAATGTTTTATAGTTTTCAGTGTACAAGCCTTTCACCTCCTTGGTTAGTTTATTCTATCTAAAGTGTTTATTGTTTTTGATGCTATTGTAAATGAGCCTGTTAATTTCCTTTTCTGAATGTTCATTGTTAATGTGGAAAAATATTTTTTTGTGTGTGTTGATTTTGCATCCTACACTTTTTCTAAATTTATTAGTTTTAGCAGTTTTTTTGTAAATCATTACGGTTTTCTACATATAAGATTATGTCATCTGTGAACAAAGAAAATTTTATTAATCTGTCTAATTGTTCTATCCATTCTTGAAAGTGGGGGATTAAAATCTCCTGCTGCTGTTGTAGTGTCAGTTTCTTCTTTCAGCTCTGTCAGTGTTTGCTTCATGAATTTGGGTGCTCTGTGCTTAGATGCATATATAGTTATAGTGGTTATATCTTCCTGGTGAACTGATCCTTTTATCATTACATAATATCCTTTATCTCTTGTGACAGTTTTGACTTGAAGTCTATTTTGTCTAAGTGCGATCATCTCTCTCTTTTGGTTGCTATTTGCATAGAGTATCTTTTTCCATTCTTTCACTTTCAGACTATGTGCCAGGCTTCTCTGTCCATGGCACAAGACAAGGCAAGAATACTGGAGTGGGTTGCCATTCCCTGCTCCAGGGTGTAGTCACTCTTGGGATGACATAAAATGTCTCATAGTTACAACATGTATGCAGTTGTTCATTGTGTCTGACTCTCTGTGACCCCATGGACTGTAGCCCACCAGGCTCCTCTGTCCATAGGATTTTCCTGGCAAGAATACTGGAGTGGATTGTCGTTGCCTCTTGCAGGGGATCTTCCCAACCCAGGGATTGAACCCATGTCTCCTGCATCTCCTGGATTGGCAGGCAGATTCTTTACTACCGAACCAATATATTTTAAACTGATGTTGACTTCAATCACATATACTCTGCTCTCCTCCCATTTTATGTTATCAGTGATGCAAATCATATCTTTTTATATTTTGTATCATTAGCATAGTTTTTTAGTTATAGCTATCTTTTATGCTTTTACTTTGTAAATCCTCTACCAGAATTAAAAGTGACTTATCCACCACCATTACAGTATTATATGATTCTGTGTTTGTCTACGTGTTTATTATTACTGGAGAGCTTTATATTTTTGTATACTTCTGTGTTATGGCTAACATTCTTTCAACTTGGACACCCTTTAGCAGTTCTTGTAAGGCTGCTCTAGTGTTGATGAATTCCCTCAGTTTTTGTTTATCAGGGAATTTCTATTTTCGTCTTCATTTTTTAAAGTTAGTTTGGCCAGGTACAGTGTTCTTGGTTGACAGCTTTTTTCTTTCAGGATTTTGAATGTTTCATCCCACTCCCTTCTACCCTGTAATGTTTCTGCTGATATATCTGCTCACAGTCACATGGAAATTTCTTTGTATGTGGCAAGTCTCTTTTCTCTTGCTGCCAGTGTTCTGTGCCTTTGACTTCTGATAGTTTGATTAAGGACATGTCTTGGCATTGGGCTTGGAGTTCTCTGAATTTGAATTTGGATGTCTATTTCCTGTCTCAGGTTTGGGAAGTTTTCAGCCAAATTCTCTTAAAATAATCTCTCTGCCCCTTTTCTCTCACTCCTCTGTGACTCCCACAGTATGTATTACAATGTTATTACATGTAATATAATGTTCGGTTTGCTGATGTCCCTTAAGCACTATGGTAGTGTAGGTTCTCTAGAGTTGCAGCAAGTCTCTGAGCTCTTTACTGCTTAGAGGTCCCTAGCATCTGAAGCATTCCAGTTCTGCCAGCGCTGTAAATCAGATGAGATGAAAGTCAGATCTTCGATCCACCACTCCTTGAAAGTCAGAATTCCTATCCCATTTTTCTCTTTTTTTCCTGATCACACCAAGCTGTGCTGGCTTGGGGAGGAGTGATTGCAGATTAAATAAAATGGCTTTTCTGACCTATGTCAATGGGCTATTCTTTGCTGTGAGTTTGACTGGGTAACAGTGATTTCTTAATCAATCTCTTGAGTTCTCATAAAGGCTTTTTGCACTATATATTTTGGCTCCATTGGAGGAACAAGGCCTGGGGCTTCATATTCCACCGTCTTGATCTGTGTTCAGACTTTGACCTTTTATTCAATATAATTTTTCCTGTTCAAACTTTTTATATCTATCACATTTTATTTTTTAAATATGAAGAAAAATATTCAAATTCAAATTTTAACATATTGGAGAAAAATGTCTTTTACATTTCTAAAAAGGCAAACACATACAGAGCATTGGTTTATATTGTTTTATCACTATAATTATTCTAAAGTTCAGTAAGTATTAGCTTATTTCCACATATATTATTGCGACCTTTTCTAAATTTGTGCTGCCTTAGCAAAAGTATAATAATGCAACTTGCTCTATTATAAGAAATAAGTTAACAATACAAGTAATTATAGAGCAGGCATTTAAAATAGCCCTTACTAATGTTGGTAGTAACTGTAAAATAAATGGATTTATTGAATTTTTCTTTTTCTTTTGGGCTTTAGGCCTTAGGATTTTTGTCTTCTTATGGAATAGGAATGGAATACAATCAAGCTAAGGAAAGTCATTCTATTTGTTTTTTTTGGAACAAACTATGATTTTTTTAAAGGGACACTGTATAGAGAGTCTACTCTTTGAGTGAAGAGCTCACTCTAGAGTGGTGGGTAAGAACACAGCTCAATAGTTAGAGAAGGTTAGGGCCTGAATGTCATAGTTTCCTAATGTTCCATATTATAAAGTTTCAGATAATATCTACTTCATAGGGATTTTGTGATGTTTTAATGAAATATCATGTACAATCCTCTTTTCACAAACTCCAGAACTCAATAAGCCCTCAGTGAATGGCAGCCATCTTTAAAGAGGAAGAGAATGAAGTTTGGGATTGATGTGGAAGTAGTTCAAGGTTCATTGCTGGTCTGGGAATAAAAAAGCAGTGATTGGGTTTGAGTTTCAAATGTAGATGTCAAATAACTTTTTTTTAACTTTAGGCACTGATATATTATACCTTTGGAAGTGCTGGAGGAAGCATGATGTCGCAGATGATCTTGGTTTGTAATTAAATATTCTTGAGCCTAAATAGGTGTGTTATAAATATAGCATTGTCAGAATATTAAGAATTTATATGCCTGTGTTTTAGGGGTACAGATATTTGTCAGGAATCAATGTTCTACAGAATTGTGAAGTTGCCCTAAGTCATTACAAGAAAGTGGCAGATTATAGTGAGTAATCCACATAGTTTATTTTAAGATAGACTTGCCAAGAAATTAAAAAAAATAAATCAATACTAGTTGAAATATTTATGAGGTATTTAAAGACTGTGCTTTAACATCAGTTATAATACAGCTCGTTCCGTACAATGTGAAGTTTCTGATTTCTTAAGTTACTTTTCAAAAAGTTCTAAATGATTGTACTCATCTTTTATTTTTGTTAGCTCATGTCTCCAAATAATTCTGTTTTACTTGATCCTGTGATCTTCTTTCCTTAAACTGAGAATTTAAATATAACATCAATAAATATTGAGTAGTTTCTATAATTCAAACATTTCAAATATAGGATACCTTGTTAAAAAATTCCTGAAGCTATGGATGTACATATATTGTACAATGTATGTGCAAGATACATACATTGGCAATCTCTATCACTGCATTTGAGAACAATTCAAGTAACCATTACTCTATTACCCTATCCTTTGTCTACAAAAAAAAAAAATTGAGCATGAGGCTAATTATTTCTAGAATTTTCAAAGTGGCATGTAATATTTCCACATGCATCATCACTAAACCAGACTACATAATAGAGTATTAAATAGAAGTTTAAGAAGTGAGTAAGCCAAAGTCCATTTAGTTAGTTTCTATAATCATAATAACATCTAAATTTACATCTTTGTCATGATTAGGATCTGAGAAAAAACTGCTTTTGAATTTAAGATGCTTTATATATCAAGATGTTTTTATGTGCTTAATGAAACTGAAATTATTTGATATATATATATTTCAAACTGCTGTTTTTTTAGGTTTACTCAAGCATATTTACAGTTTATTTTCAGACTGTCCATATGAAGTAAATAAGCGGCAGTTCTTACTCTTATATTGTAGTTTCAGGAAGCCCAGAAAAAGTCAGTGATGGAAAGGTTGGTTGCCTTCTTCTGACATCTATCTTCTTTCCTGAGTCTGCCTGACTAAGGTCTTCAGTAGGGTCTGACATATACTGATACGATGATTATACTGGTTATAAAGAACAGGTAGTGCCTTATACTTTTCTCAGAACCAAATAAAAAAAAAACTAGCAAATTTCTGTCTCCTAAGGGTATTTCTTTTCTGTTAGTAGGCCCAGTCTCGGCATAGTTTAAAGAGATTCAGCCTAACAGTGCTCGCTTTAAGATGACTGTTATATATTGCTCTGGCTTGTTTCTGTTCACAGTTGCTGATAAATTGGAAAAAAGTGAAGGTATTCCGGTGGAAAAAGTGAGACTAACTGAAAGACCTGAAAATCTGAGTTCTAACAGTGAGATTTTGGACTGGGACATATACCAATACTATAAATTTTTGGCAGAAAGAGGAGATGTTCAGATACAAGTAATGTATACAGTTGAACTTAAATTTTTAGAACATTTTAATCACAAAGGCCTTGGTTCTCTCTGAGTCCTAGAAAGGTTAACAACAATGGCCCATCCAGCATAGGAAAGGAACGAGAACCACCTCTTTGTTCTGCTCCTTTTTCGTGCCCTAATTTGTAGATTCTTACAGCTTATGAAAGAGCCAGTTGCCATAGTAGTGGCATTTTGGGGGCACTTACTCCTAAAAAACTTATTAAAAAAAAAAACAAAACAACTAGATTGTAATTATAGAAACAAGTTACCATAAATGTTGGTTTTAATATGAATGAACTCTTATCAGGAGCCAGAAGCATCCTGTCTTTGGAAATGAGAATGGAAATGGGACACCATTCGCGTGACCTTTAAGAACCAAAAGTTAAGGTCACTAGTGTGCCTGGGCATTGCTGTGCATCATCAGGCCAGCTTCCTGCCCCTGAGGAAGCTGCATACCCATTGTCAACCATTCACCCAATAAAACACAGAGTCAGGAATGGTTTCCTGCCCCTTTAAGACACACTAACTGCAGCAAACTGGATTGATGTACTATAGTAAAATCATCAGGAAATTGTTTTCCCCTCTTCTTTGTTAAAATGAATACTACTGCTAAAAGTATTTTCCAAAACTCCTCTTTTCTAGGTATCTCTCGGACAGTTGCATCTAATTGGGAGGAAAGGTCTGGATCAAGATTACTATGTAAGTCCATCTCAGACTTGAGTCATGTGGGTGGGAAGACAGTGGTAAGGGAAGCTGAAGCTGGGTGGAAGAGCTGCCCGGGGAAGCTCCGCTGCTTCCTTTGTCAGACCTGCTTCCCAGCTTTTGAAGGAGAACAGAGTTCATTAGAGAAAGCACTTCTCCTACCTGCCTCTAAGTGCAGAGGGGTAGAGGCCTGTGAAAGAGTAGCTGGGGCGGGGAGTTTCTGGGGTCCCACTGAACTCGCCTTCTTCCCACCCAGACTCCCGACTGCACTGGGGCTGGGCGAGGAGGACATGCTGTCTCCTCTAAGGCCAGCTGTGGCAAGTCCACCTGGGAATTTCCTGCCAGGGAGCCTGAGGACCAGCCTCAACCCCATCGAGCTAAATCAGAGGACAGGCTGCTTCCAACATGATTGGGTATATTATCAAGCTTCTTTATAAATTTGTAAAGCTCCTTTCAATCACTTAACCTTATTCATCCCAGTGAAGTTAGACAATTAATTAACAATTCAAATATATGGTGGAGAAAAAAGCAAATAAATTTAACCTACACAGGATCCTCCTCAGTAAGATGCCAGAGCCTATGGACGAGATCTTCTCTCAACCCTGATTGTAGTTTTAAGGCCCTAGATCCCCATAGATCTGGGGAAGTAGCTGATATTCTTCTTAAAAGATGACTTTGTAGCCCTTGTCATTTATAGGAGCCATGCGGTCACCGTCTCAAAGGAGTATTTGCTCTACTCCAATCCCAATGGCTAAGCAATAGAAATAACTACTTTTTATGCAGTTGCATAAAAATATGAACTGTTATTACTCTCTGTTTCACTTTATGTTGTTATTTCATGAATGTATCTTTGGCACTATAGTTTGTGTTTTATATGAGGTACTATATGCATTCAGTGGGCTTCCTACATGGGCTGGTGGCTCAGCTGGTAAAGAATCCGCCCACAATGTGGGAGACCTGGGTTTGATCCCTGAGTTGGGAAGATCCCCTGGAGAAGAGAAAGGCTACCCCCTCCAGTATTCTGGCCTGGAGAATCCCCTGGACAGAGGAACCTGGCAGGCTACAGTCGATGGGGTCACAAAAAGTCAGACACGACTGAGCATTGACCCGGGTTTGATCCCTGGGTTGGGAAGATCCCCTGGAGAAGAAAATGGCAACCCACTTCAGTACTCTTGCATGGAAAATCCCATGGATGGAGGATCGTGGTAGGCTGCAGTCCATGGGGTCACTACGAGTCAGACACAACTGAGTGACTTCACTTTTCATTTTATACGCATTATGTAAATGTCAAAGTTAATTTTATAAAATGTGATAAAACAGGTAGCAATTGAAATAAATATATGCATCCATCTCAGGACAGCTCAACTGAAGGTCTTCAACTAAGGTTTCAGCTTCTTGGATGAGAACTTCTGGATTCACAATATTATGCCAATATCCGATTTCAGCCTGTGATGAGTTTCTTCTGCTAACTACAAGATGCAAAACTGGGAAGAAGTTCCCATTTTCCATAAAGACAAAATTTGATTGTGAAGGCACCAAAACCACAGCTATACAGAATGCCCACTAACATCTATAGAGTATATAAAACCCCACAGACCTAAGCACTTCCAGTCAGCTCCAGCCACATGAACACCAGATGGGAGCTATAGCTGCCTCCAGGTGAGAATGAGGTGCAGTCCCAAGGCTGGCAATAGAAGAGTCTGGTGCTGTAGCAGCAAGGGCTAGGCACTCGGGCCTCAGCTGAATGGCCCAGACAAGCTCTGCTATGGGCTCATTCACATTCATTAGCTCTGTTTTACAGATGAGAAGCTGGGGCTGGATAGATGATGTAAATTGTTTCAAATCTCACAGCTAGGTAGTAAGAGTGTTAAGAAATAAAAGTCCAACTCAGTATTTCTGTATTCAAAGCCTGTGCTCCTTTCATTAAAACTTACTTAACCTCAAGTTAAAACTTACTTACTGACTCTTGACCTGAGCAAAAACAAAAAACAAGTTTATAAAAGCACCAGTCATTTATATCTAGTTTTCTTATTCATAAAGCAAGAAAAAGGAATGATGTAATCACTCAAGTTGCTTCTAATTTTTTGTTGATAGGTTGGGCCCCATTCTTCCATCCAGACATCTCAAAAAGACGGGTTTAATTCCAGAACCATCCCAGCAGTAGGACAAGCACAAGCCAGTCCTTTCTGCTTTCCTTAGCCTGAAGAATCCTGAACTTGGATGAAGGATTCCCGTCAAGGCATCAGACCTCAAGACTCATTGGCTTATCAGTTAGCTTAGACTGCCAGCATAAACCACCCCCAAACGTAGGTACCCTAACACAGCCACCATTTATTTAATTCACGATTTTGGCAGGTCAGTAGTTATGGCTGGGTTCCCCTGAGTAATTCTTCTGATCTTGGCTGGGCTTGTTCACACGTCTATAGTTTGCTAGAGTTTTGACCAGGGCTGGCTGATTTATGGTGGCCTGGTCGATGACAGCTAGGATGACTTGGTCTCTCCACATGCTCTCATCCTCCAGCCAGCAGGCCCACGCTTTTTACATGGCAGTCAAATGTTTCACAAATGCAGTAGTGAAAGTCTCCTGAGGCCTAGTGTCAAAAACGACAGAATCAGTTCTGACATATTCTTTTGGCCAAAGTCAGTCACAAGGCCAGCCAGCACTGAAAGAATAGGAAAATAACTTCTCTTAACAGGCAGACCTGCAAAGTATTATGGCTATTTTTGCAACTTGAACAGCTTGAAGTGAAGTGAAGTCACTCAGTCATGTCCGACTCTTTGCAACCGTGTGGACTGTAGCCCACCAGGCGCTTCCATCCATGGGATTCACCAGGCAAGAATACTGGAGTGAGTTGCCCTTTCCTTCTCCAGGGGATCTTCCCAACCCAGGGATCAAACCCAGATCTCCTGCATTGCAGGCAGATGCTTTAACGTCCGAGCTACCAGGGAAGCCCTGCACCAAAATCAATTTGGAATAGTATGAAATACGCAGAGAGGAGTGGGAAGGTCTCCCCATGGCTAGCTTCTTATCCTTAAAATCTTACTTCCTCAGAGAGGATTTTCTTGATCAATTCTACCTTTTTTTTTTTATCACTTATCTTATCATGCTGTGTTTATTTTTCTCTAGCCCCTCTCATTCCTTGTGCTTTACTGATCTTAACTGTCTTCTTGCAGTGCAATGTAAATTCTTATCCATCGTATTCACTAATGTGTGTCCTGTACTTAGATTAGTACCTGGTATGTACTAGGTACTTACTGTCTACTGAATAAATAAACGACAGCATCCTAAGAATTAGATGTCATTTCTCGCCATTTGAGCGAGTATGCTAATATCTTAGTCCACTGAAGAAAATTATTGTGAGGTTCTTTATCAATATAAGTGATGCCTGGCGGTTGTTGTTCAGTCACTCAGTCAGGCCTGACTCTTTGCAACCCCGGGGACTGCAGCACCCCAGGCTTCCCTGTCCTTCTCCATCTCCTGGAGCTTGCTCAAACCCATGTCTATCAAGTTTGTGATGCCATCCAGCCATCTCATTCTCTGTCATCCCCTTCTCTCCCTGCCTTCAATCTTTCCCAGCATCAGGATCTTTTCTAATCAGATGGCTTTTTGCATCAGGTGGCCAAAGAATTGGAGTTTCAGCTTCAGCATCAGTTCGGTTCAGTTCAGTCGCTCAGTCGTATCCGACTCTTTGTGACCCCATGAACTGCAGCATGCCAGGCCTCCCTGTCCATCACCAAATCCTAGAGTCCACCCAAATCCATATCCATTGAGTCGGTGATGCCATTCAATCATCTCATCCTCTGTTGTCCCCTTCTCCTCCTGCCCTCAGTCTTTCCCAGCATCAGGGTCTTTTCCAATGAGTCAGCTCTTCCCATCAGGTGGCCAAAGTATTGAAGTTTCAACATCAGTCCCTCCAATGTACACCCAGGACTGATCTCCTTTAGGATGGACTGGTTGGATCTCCTTGTAGTCTAAGGGACTCCCAAGAGTCTTCTCCAATACCACAGTTCAAAAGCATCAATTCTTTGGTGCTCAGCCTTCTTTATGGTCCAACTCTCACATCCATACATGACCACTGGAAAAACCATAGCTTTAACTAGATGGACCTTTGTTGGAAAAGTAATGTCTCTGCTTTTTAATATGCTGTCTAGGTTGGTCATAGCTTTCCTTCCAAGGAGCAAACGTCTTTTAATTTCATGGCTGCAGTCCGCATCTGCAGTGATTTTGGAGCTCCCAGAAATAAAGTCTGTCACTGTTTCCATTGTTTCCCCATCTGTTTGCCATGAAGTGATAGGACCAGATGCCATGATCTTAATTTTTTGAACGTTGGGTCTTAAGCCAGCTTTTTCACTCTCCTCTTTCAACTTCATCAAGAGGCTTTTTAGT
Organism: Madoqua kirkii; assembly: GCA_006408675.1. NCBI lineage: Eukaryota > Metazoa > Chordata > Mammalia > Artiodactyla > Bovidae > Madoqua > Madoqua kirkii. Next base: position 10,640 of record SJYC01077724.1, on the reverse strand, counting down.
TCCTCTTTGCTTTCTGCCAAAAGAGTGGCGTCATCTACATATCTGAGGTTATTGATATTTCTCCCGGCAATCTTGATTCCAGCTTATGCTTCATCCAGCTCAGCATTTCATATGATGTACTCTGCATATAAATTAAATAAGCAGAGTGACAATATACAGCCTTTAGACTTACTCCTTTTTCCAATTTGGAACCAACTTGTTGTTCTGTGTCTGGTTCTGTTTCTTCTTGACCTGCATACAAGTTTCTCAGGAGGCAAGTGAGATGGTCTGGTTCCCATCTCTTTAAGAATTTTCCACAGTTTGCTGTGATCTACACAGTCAAAGGATTTAGCATAGTCAATGAAGCAGAAGTAGATGTTTTTCTGGAATTCTTTTACTTTTTCTATGATCCAACAGATGTTGGCAATTGATCTCTGGTTCCTCTGCTTTTTCTAAATCCAGGTTGAACATCTGGAAGATCTCAGTTTTTCCCTAGCATTGGAATGAAAACTGACCTTTCCCAGTCCTGTCCTGGCACTGTCCAGCAAATTTAAAATCAAAATACCTAGAAATGACTAGCTTGACGTTTTCACCCTCCTCATTGTTTGATTGAATTAATTTGTCTTATGAGTTGTCACTGTAGGCAACATTTTCACCTTCTCCTCCCCACAAGATTCTTAATTATTGGAAAGTACTGTATATGCAAGTCTTGATTATATTGTCTTGAATTTGTATACATACATTTTAATGTTATTTGCATTTCTAAATATATATGGGCCCAGGATGAATTGGATTAGGAAAGGCTGGGTGTTTTGGTGCATGTTATTGAAGTGGATAAGGCATAATTAAGTTAATTAAGTTAGACCTGGCAGAGGAATAATATCAAATACGTAAAGGCAACTGCTTTGTCCACTCTGCCATCCATGAAAAAGAAAAGAGCTAATGCTATCCCTTTTAACAGTGATTTACAGAGCCTGAGATAAAAAAAGTATTCCCAAATGTTTTTAGAACAACACATTTTCTTGGCGTTTCATTCTAGAGGAAACATTGCAAACTGATTAAACTAGGGATTTTCTTAGAACCAATGAAAAATCATGTTCAGTTTAAAAAAAAGAGAGATGTGCATTCAAATAATAAAACTTCACTTAGCATAATGCCTAAGACACACTATATTTCATCCTAAGACACCATCAGTTGTAAGATACATTATGTTTTACTGAGCAAGAGAAAGCACTGCCAATATAAATTATATGGTGCCATTGATAGTAAAAAAATGTCCTGATTAAAATGAGAGATGAGGGTATACATCTTATAATCAGTAAAATATGATGGTAGATGCTCAGTAAACATTTGAAGGAAGGACGGATGGATGGATCGTGTTTTTGTTTGAAACATTATAACAAAAATACTGTGTACTTGGTGGCTTATACACAATGAACTTTACTTTCTCACAGTTTTGGAGGCTGGAAGTCTGAGATCAGGGTGCCACCATGTTTGCATGAGGGCCCTCTTACAATCTGTAGGCTTTTCCTTGTATCCCTACCTGGCAGAAGGGTCAAGCTAGCTCTCTGGGGCCTTTTTCAAGGGCACTAATCCCATTTATGAGGACTCTGCCAATCACCTCTCTCAGAAACTTCACTTCCTAATACCATCATGTTGGGTAGTAGGTTTTCAACATATGGATTTGGGGGGAACAGAAATCTGCAGAACACAGCAGATGGATAGGTGAATGGGTGGATGAATACTTGACTCTAAGAGCAAGAATGCAGGTTGGCCCACGCATGGCCACTGAAGTAGCTTGCATGATGCTTTCACAGAGCGTTTAGTAAATGTTCATGCAGTTGAAACAGTAGCTTTAAAGGCATATGAACTCAGTCATGTCTGACTCTTTGCAGCCCTATGGACTGTAGCCTGCCAGGCTCCTCTGTCCATGACATTTTCCAGGCAAGAATACTGGAGTAGGTTGCCATTTCCTTCTCCAGGAGATCTTCTCCACCCAGGGATCAAACATGCAACTCCTGCATTGGCAGGCAAATTCTTTACCACTGAGCTACTTGGGAAGCCCAACATTAAAGGCAAGTTAATGTAAAGAGAAATTAAAGAGAACTGAGATGCCAAGTAACCAAGGAAAGTAAGTGGAAGGAGAAATTAAATCCTCCATTTTTGGTCTTTATAGACTCATTATATTGAAGGATGGGGAAAAACCCCAGGATTCTTATTCACTTCTGGGGAATAGGCTATTCTCTTTTAACAGTTCAAATCTAGTTTCCCAGAGCGTGACTCTCTAATGCCAAATATTTGAGCCAAACTCTAAAACTGCACTTTGAAAATGAGTTTATAAAATCATAATTTTAGAGCTGGAAGGGACCATAAAAATTAAAATTCAGTCCCTTTGTTTTAGAGATTAACAAATCTGTTCTGTCATTCACTCACTCATTCATTCATCCCAGAAACATTTTCTGATTGCCTAGTATACAGTAGATACTGCCCTAAGTACAGAGGATTCAACATTGGGGGAAACAGAAAATTAAGCAGACAATTAAATCAATGGATGCATTCTATGATGGGGAAAGACAGAGCGCCCAAGAGCACAGAGGAGGAGACCATGAATGAGGGAACAAGGCCGGAGATACTGTGACTTGCACACATCATGGTTCTCGATGGATATATTTGGGTCTTGGTTCAGCAGGGATATTCATAAGAAATATTTTTTATATTGGTGTTCTTTGATAAATGTGATTATTAAATCATACATTATCATACATTTGATTTATTTACCAATATGTAATTGGTATAGTAAATCATATATTGCTATAATTTTCTCCTATCCAACCAATACCTACATTATTCCAGACATTTTCAGCAGCATTTGTTTCAACACTCCCTCATGCTCATGATCTCCACTGGTTTCTATTTCTAAACCAAATAAAATAAAAGGCCTTAGCCTGTTAATAATATCGCCCCATCATAGTTCAGCACATCTTAGCTTTTGAGTGCTCTACTTCAGCCATACAGAAGGAACTACTATTTCCTGGACACACTTTGGACACGCCCATCTCCATTCTTTGCTCATGTTGTTCCCTCAGCCTCTGATGCCCTGTGTGTGGCGAATCCTCTCCATCTTTTGTGAAATCTTTATCATTTGAGCCCTCGTTCTTTAAACCATGAAGGCAGAGTGCCGAATGCATGGGAATTGGATTTAGGCTGCTGGCAGGATGCCAGTATCGGCTTCTTGACTCCAACTGTCACTAAATAGCTCAGATATTAGTAATACCTTCCTTACAGTGCAGTTTTGAAGATTAAGGAAGAAAAAGCTTATAAAATGCTTAAAAGGACTAGGTACAATGTCTGTTCTTCTAAACCCCTTTAATTCTTTTTAGTGTTCCTTTTATTCTGCCTTTCACTTACTGTCGTTGCTATTTACATCTAGTTTTCACAGCAGTGTTGCTAAGAAGCAAAGTAGGAACAGTGGTTTTTGTTCATCTGTGAATCACCTGTGATACCTAACATATTACCCTATGTATGGCAGGTATCAGTCAAGATCTTGACAAGATACATGAAGAAGAGAAGGATGGGTGGGTGAATGGATCCATGACGTGATGAAGTCCAGGATGGTGGCTTTCGTATTTACTTTCTGTCTGTGGCAGACTAACTTGCGACATAATGTGTATAGTTCTCAAATAAGTTGCCAATATTTCTAGAGAAAACTTACAAATAGAAGAACTACCTACCTTTCTTACTCAAGCGTTCTCTTCTCTTTGGGAAAGGGTAGATCCTTGCCCATCAATTGCAGATCCTTACAATCAGTCAAGGCTTTTTAAAGAGAGGAAAGTTGTAACCTACTAAGATACTTTGGAGCATGTCTTCATTTCTCATTCCTGGGATTTATTTCTTTAATTCTCCACGAAGTCTCTGATGAGAACTTAGGGAAAGTCAGGAGGAGGCCTGAGGAATGAGGCAGCAAGAGACAGGTGACTTCCCACGCATTTAGACTGAGCATTTCGTTTAATGTTATGACCCAGAGGGAGTCAGAAGGTTGTGCCGGCTCCCTTTGACTTTCTTTGGAAAGAATTGGTCTGAGGTTCACCTCTGCAGAGAGACCTGGACCAAGAAGGCAACCAGGTGTGTCTGGTCTCATTCCCTCTGCACTGTAAACATTAGGATGCTGTATATCCAATTCTGCCGGTTACACAACTTGTCTTACACAGTAAGTACGTACTGTCAACATACAAGTGTAGTTTTTTATAAATAATAGAGTATTTAGTTCTACAGCTGGGATTTATCTCTCCTCCACAAAACAACATGCCCATGATGCCTTTCCAAATGTGAAAAACAAGCCCTCACATTCTAAAACTGTATGTATGAAATATATATATATATATTTATCTCCCACTCTTTAGGCTCATGACTGAAATAGCACTTGGAGTAGTGAGCACCTTGAACAAAGTAGGCATTTCACAGATGTTTTTTAATGCATGTCAAATGAAATAAAATTTAATGCAAAAGCTATTTTACAGTATATGTTTATGACTGTCAATAATACTGTTCCTTTTCTCTCCAGAAAGCATTGTACTACTTCTTAAAGGCAGCAAAAGCTGGGAGCGCAAACGCTATGGCATTTATAGGAAAGGTACAAGCTTCATCTTGATCAATAGTTTTCATTTCTTAAAATCTAGTAGTATCAGCTCACTGAACCAATATAGGGTAATAGGTCTGCCCACCTTTTTCGTGAAAGCAGCTAAGCAGGGCCTTCAGCTACAAACTGACAGCAGTATTCTTGAAGTGACAGTTTGGGAAGAAGTCCCATACAATAGTGGTCTTTATCTGGGGTACCAAAAGCAGTCTTTTTTTAACTTTTACGTTTATATTGGAGTATAGCTGTTAACAATGTTGTGATAGTTTCAGGAGGACAGCAAAGAGACTCAACCATATATATAGATGTATCCATTCTCCTCCAAACCTCGCTCCCATCCAGGCTGCCACATAACACTGAGCAGAGTCCCAGTGGTATATGTTCTGTCCTGTTGGTTATCCGTTTAAAATATGGCAGTGTGTACACGTCAGTCCCAAACTCCCTAACTATCCCTTCCCCCAAAACAGTCTTTGAAAGTACCAGTGGCCCAGGGCTCCTGGCTGGGAGTGACTCGGAGCCCTCCCCGTGAGCCCCTGGCTGGGAGTGATTCGGAGCCCTCCCCGTGAGCCCCTGGCTGGGAGTGACTCGGAGCCCTCCCCGTGAGCCCCTGGCGTGTAACAGGAGAGCTGATCTAGTTGTACATCAAGCCCTGGGCACCTACGTGGTGCCTCCTCCCACTGTCCCTGGAATGAGAACCAGCTCCAGACTGACCAAACAACCAGCCCCTCCCTGACTCACGGGAGGGGCTTCTGTGGAAGGTTCCTCTGGAGAGGCACCTTCTCTCCTTACAAGACTGCTCACTCCCCTGCGCGCTGCCCTTGGCTCCCACAGCCAGTTTGCACCAGTAATCATGGGGACAAGTGCCCAGTTTCCACTACTACATACAGTAAATTTAGATGCAAGGAAAATGAAAAAAAATACCAGCAGGATTCTTTTCTCACCCTTAGGTGAGAGTACTCTAGAGCGTGTATACTAGATTGATCCTTAATCTTTCCTTTTATTAAAAATGAGGAGAAACTCAAATAACATGAAATTGGCCATTTTAAAGTGTGTGCTTCAGCGGCATTTACTGCATTCAATGTGGTGTGCCATCATCACCTCGATGTCGTTCTAAAACATTTTCATTGCCCGTGAAATCTTTAGTTTTCACATCTTTTTATTTGTGTGTGTTTGTAGATGTATTTAGAAGGGAATGCTGCAGCACCACAAAATAACGCTACTGCTTTCAAATACTTCTCCATGGCAGCTAGTAAGGTATGTGCCCAGCCCATCCTGTAGACACATGAAGACACTTGCCTGTACTAACATGCAGACGGCGGCTGAAGCATTAACTCGAAAGCCGCATGCCCGATTAACGGGCCTGGGAGGAGTGCAGGGTCCTGGTAAAGAACAGCGTCACTGACAATAACATAGGCGGCTGGGGTGGGCAGAGACCCACCTCGCCTTCTTGGTAAATGGCAGATGGCATCCTGGCTGAAGGCCCTCCACCATGTGGTACGTGAGGCCATCTAGCTCAGGAAACCACAAAGATGAGGGCAGAGGAAGGGAAAGCTCCATCAGTAACTGCGGTAAGTTGAATACAAAGATGACCAAAACATGCCCAGTTTTCTCTCCTCTGACCTCACTCAAAGGCTCTGGCTCAGGCAGAAGGCTGTCCAAGAGCCAGGATGAGATGACCGAGAGCAGAGCTCTGGAGGCCGAATCCCCGGCCTGCAGGCCAGTCCTTCAGCTGACTAGCTGTGTGACTATAGACAGGTCACTTAACCGCTCCACATCCCAGTTTCCCTGTCTATAAAACGAGAATATAAGAATACTTGCCTCATATTGCTGTTTTCAGGATTTACTGAGTCAATAGTTATGTGCCTCGTATTAAAAATACTTGAAGCAGTGCCTGGGGCATATTCCGTGCTGTGTGTCAGCTATTATCTTTCCAAGTCTGGAGCCTGTTAGGTAGAGTGAATTTCAAAGCATATCCAAGGCAGAATGGATTGGATCTGTGAGGAAACAGAGGAATCTCAGAGTATGGCTCCTGCCACTGAAGTTCAGTGAGGCTGGATCTGTCAGCTGAAATTCAGCAGACTCCCCTAAACCTCTTTGGTGCGTAAAAGACATCCTCATAGCAATATCCACCACCCTAATGTTGGAGAGCAGCCTTGATAAACTTTCTATCCCTGTGGCATAGGAACCCTTTTGTTGTCTTACACCATCTTACTGCAACACTGGCAGTAGAGATGTGCTCACATGGGGAATATTTTCAACTGTTCATGCTTTTTAAAAGCCCACACGCTGCTTTAGGAGCCTATTTATAAATGACTAGCACCTCAGAACTGCTGCTATTATGGTGTAAATTACTGAGAAGGCTGGTAGTCGGCTCCTCTCCCTTGTAATTTATATGGAATTGTTGCTCAGCAAGACAGTCATCCAGAAAACCATTAGATTAGGACGACAAGGAGAGCAGACCGAAAAAGAGGCGGGGTAATGTAACAGCAAATAGTGCTGATCTGTCAGCGTAAAGGAACAACGCTGGAGCTGAGTGTGTAAATTAACCCGGCTCCCAAGCTGTTCAGGGCTAGGTAACCAGTCGTGATCTGAGCTACTTGTGTCCTAAGCCTGAGCTGCCCTCCTTTATGGAGGAAATCTAACACTGTATTTAAGGTCATTCTTCTGATGGCATCAGGTAAATATGTCCCTTATCATCTCCAGGACAGTTTATTCGATTTCTCCCTTGGGCTCACTACCAAAGTATAGAGCTTCTGTCTCCCACTCCTGCACACTTGTACGCTTCTCTTTTTTTAAAGTTAGCATCACCATCGCTTGGCTGTGCTGGGTCTTCGTTGCCGCGCAGGCTTTCCTCTAGTTGCAGGGAGCAGGGGCTACTCTGTCACTGCAGTGCAGGAGCTTATTGTGGCGGCTCCTCTTACAGTGGAGCACGGGCTCCAGGGCACACGGGCTTCAGTAGAGGTGGCACGCGGGCTTAGTTGCCCTGTGGCATATGGGATCTTCCGAGACCAGGGATCAAACCCATGTCTCCCATACTGGCAGGCAGATTCTTCACCACTGAGCCACCAGGGAAGCCCCATAATCTTCTTTTACTGTTTTTTTTTTTTTTTTTTTTTTGAACTGCTGCTTTTAAAGTTGTTTCCAAATCACATCAGTACCACGATGCAAAGCTGTGGACTTTCTGACTTCTTGTTTCTTACTCAGAAACATGAACAGTTATCCAATGTGATGCTGGGCCCAAGTTGGACCATATTCTTCTGGTTTTCTCTCTCACGACTCTGGACACACCGGGCCCAGCTTCACCTTCACACTTTTGTCGTCCCCTCTCCCTTCCCAGAATCATTCTGAGCACCCATCCCCAGTGCAGAGCTCCATCCTCGCTCCCTCCACAAAGCCTTTCCTGCCTCCCTGGCACACTTCATCCTCTCCCTCTTCTGAACGTGCCCTGTGTTCACTCTGTGTACTGCTAGAACTCCACTGCTGCTGCGCTGCGCCCTCTCTCCTGCTGTCTGAAGGCCGTGTCCCTCCACCGAGAGGAGGGCAGTGGTCTTCGTTCCTCATAGGAGTTCCTCAAATATTTCCCTAATATGAGCATCTGCTCCCTAGGTTCATGTCAGTTCATCTCAGCCAGAGCTCTGAGCCCTAACGTGGAAGTTTTGTATAGGGAGAGGGATTGCCTATGCATATATTTTTTTCAGCTTGGAAGGAGTTTTAAAAATTAGGAAATTTCATATCAAAATCTGGATGTCCGGCTTTTCTTGGGAAATGAGAAGAGCTGCGCACACGAGGTGGCCATTCCCCGTGAGGACAGTGGGCCGCAGCAGAGCAGAGGAGGTGCCGCTGCCTTTAGACCTGCCGCTGCTGTTGGTTCGCCTCAGTCTCCACGTCTCCCCCGTGACCTGGCTTATGCCCGTCTTACAGCACCTACACGGCTCTGGGGGTATCTGAGCTGGCCGCTCTTGATCTGAACGTTCTGAACACGTTTTGCTGTTGATTGGTCGCTAAGTCGTGTCTGACTCTTTGTGACCCGTGACCCCAGGGACTGCAGCCCGCCAGGCTTCCCTCTCCTTCACCATCTCCCAGAGTTTGCTCAAACTCATGTCCATCACTCTGGGTCTTAGACAGTTGGTGAGTCGTCCAGTGGGCCCCTGGTTCCTCAGGGATTCTCTTAAAGATAGAAAGGAATTTGTCCCCAGTGTTCTAACCTTTCTCTTTCTGCCTCCGTCTCTTTTCCTTCCTCTCATTTCTCTCAACATCTAAATGAAGATAGGGACTTCTCTGGTGGTCCAGTGGCTAAAACTTCTCCTTGCAATGCAGGGGGTGCGAGTTCAATCCTTGGTCGGAGAGCTAAGATCTCACAAGCCCAAGCCCAAAATGCAAAACATGAAACAAAAGAAGCAATATTGTAACAAATTTAGTAAAGACTCTGAAAACGGTCTACATAAAAAGATATAAAAAAATAAATAAATGAGGGTAGCTAAAAGGAGATAGATTCAATACTTTACCACCATGCCTCACACTAGACTTTACCCTCAGAGCAGACCATCCCCAAACTCCTGGGACTACAGGTCAACCTAGTCAGGGGAGAAGAGAGAAGACAGTAGACATATACCAGCTGTTTGAAATGCACATAGATTGTCCTCAAGAATTCTTACATTAGCTGGCCCTATGAATATAGATAGGTTCAAAGTTTAGCACCTTGAAATAGTTGTTGAACTATGCTGTCTCTAGTTATGTGCGATTTCTGTCTCACCGAGGAGTACGCTATCTGTATCTGCTATAACTACATTTCAATTATTAAAGTATTAAAAATAATTGCAAATGAATATGTTTAGGCAATAAAAAGACATTTGGAGAGTTTCCTATCAGAACTTAAGTTCCTGAGGAAATACTATAAATCTACTGCTAAGTCACTTCAGTTGTGTCCAACTCTGTGTGACCACATAGACGGCAGCCCACCAGGCTCCCCCATCCCTGGGATTCTCAAGGCAAGAACACTGAAGTGGGTTGCCATTTCCTTCTCCAATGCATGAAAGTGAAAAGTAAAAGTGAAGTTGCTCAGTCGTGTCCGACTCTTCACAACCCCATGGACTGCAGCCCACCAGGCTCCTCCATCCAAGGGATTCTCCAGGCAAGAGTACTGGAGTGGGGTGCCATTGCCTTCTCCAACTATAAACCTAATAAACAGTAAAATTTGAATTAAAAAAAAAAACATAGGCCAACAGTGCTTTACCATCCACAATGGCTAGATTGAAATCCACAGAGTCTCTGAAATGTTATTTGGCCACTGACATCAACCTCCTTTACCCAAAGCAGGTAGCAAGTGTTTAGATAGACTTATCCCTTCTGAAAAATTCCCACACATCCTTTAAGACCCAGCTCAAATGTCACCACCTCTAACGACTCAGCCTGTTCGGTCCCACAGGCAGCTGAGTGTCCCTCTTCTGGGTTGCCCACAATGCCATCCATCTGTTTCCACTGCAGGACTCACCACATTTGCCACGATTAAGAGGTCCCTCCTAGTGGGTCAGAGCCCACGGACCTGTCAGGCTGCCTTTAGACGTGGCAGGGCTGTCTGGTTTGCCTCAGAATCTTTTGACTTTGACTTCCTACCTCTGCCCGGTGCCTCTTGTAGAGTCACACAAAGCAGTCCCTAAAGAAATGCTGAATGAAAGATTGGGACAGAGGTTCAAGAGGGAGGGGTATTTGTATACTTATAACTGATTCACACTGTTGTATGGCAGAAAAGGCAATCATTCTCTGATTTTAAAAAAAGTAAGAAAAAGAAGATTGGAGGAAAGATGTGACTGTAATGTCCCTCTTTTCTGGTCAGAAGGGGGCTATGAAAGTGTGAAAGGAGAAAGTAGAGAGGGTCAGAATAATGCCAACTGCCTCATTAACCTGCCTTAATTCACCTCCTATTGTGCATGTTTCAAATTTTGTGAATGATTTCACAGCACTGTTCCTTATCATGAATTCTTCTAAGACTTTACTTCGATTTTTAAACCTGTTCTAGGGCAATGCAATT
>SJYC01077721.1:0-13433 GCA_006408675.1 Madoqua kirkii | reverse complement strand
CACACAAATAGAGGAACTTTTTAATAAATTTGTCAGTATATTCAGTGGAGTCCAGGTTAAAAAATGAAACCTATGATATATCTTCATGTAAAGGAAATGGTTTCTGTTATTGAACATGCCTCTAGAACTTAGGAGGTGCTGATGTGAGGATTAGTGCAGGAACAGAACCTAAAGTAATTTAACAATTTAACTTAAAATGTACACCATGGATTTCAGGCATAGAATTATTTGAGAATGCTTATTAAGATGCAGTACTGAGGCTTTACCCAAGATGGCCTAAATTAGAAATTCAGGGTTTATCATCTGATGACCTCCTTTTGGGGGCTTCCCTGGTGGCTCCCTGATAGCTCAGACAGTAAAGACTCTGCAGTGTGGGAGACCTGGGTTCAATACTTTGGTTGGGAAGATCCTCCTGAAAGGCTACCCACTTCAGTACTCTTGTTGGAAAATTCCATAGACAGAGCAGCCTGGAGGGCTACAGTCCATGGAATCTCAGAGTCAGACATGACTGAGTGACTAGACAGCAACAACAATCTCCTTTGTAACAAACTTACTGTTGTGTTCCTATGTCAAAAGAATAACTCATAGACCTACAGTTAGTTTAAGCAGACCATTTACTTGTAAACAAAGAAAACCAATTCTCAAAATACCAGCACTGAAAAGTCATAGAAGATGAATGAGCTGGTGACTGTGATAAAACCAGAGTTCGAGCTGGGGGCAGAACTGAAAACCAACCAAAATGTCTTAGGCCTGAGCCTTCTGTGCACTTGCCCCAAAACACAAGGTACCAGATAGTCAATTACTGTTTGGAGGAATTTCCGTTCCTAACAAAGATGGTTGTTGGAAGCCACATTAAAAATAACAATAAGAAAAAACACCAAAGATCTAGTCTGTGTTTGAAAATTCATAACGTGGTGGTTCAACTGTGGCAAGAGAAAAAAATATATATGTTCTTTTTAATAAAGAGACCCCTTCTCATGTGAATAAGGGGCCTTTGGAATGCTTGCCAGTCCTTGCTTACATCCTAATCCTTCTGTTCCCAGTAGCTCATTTTTGTGTGTATGCATAAAGCTTTTTAACACTATAATTAACATTTTTGACTGATTAACATTTTCTCACACCTTAATAACAGAGTCTTCTTCAATAGATCATGGCTATGAGAATGTCCTCTTGGGACTCTTTGCTTCAGTTACTACATTGGATTGCTAATGGAAATTTTGTCACCCTGTAATCTTGTAGTGGTTCTGAAAGCAACAATGGACCATTTTGTAACATTAAGTGGAATTTCTAACAAGACTAAGTACTTTCATTTGACTACAGTCTTAGCAAAATCTGGGCATTTTGAACTCTTTTTTCAAAGAACTACTGTTCCAAAAGAAAATAAAGTATTATTATTTACCTTATGCTACTTCAACATTTTTAATGAAATAACATTACATTAGTGCAAAAGTAACTGTAGTTTTGCATTGTTGAAATTTGCCATTTGATATTGGAGTACATTCATAAATAAATGTATTATACATCACTTTAATGTACATTTCTCACTTTTTTTCTGCTAATGACATTACTTGCTGTTTAGTTTATATTTATTTTGGATTAGGGAAATGATGTTAGACAAAAAGCAAATTCAACTGATTTTCTTTTATGTATATATGTATTTATTTATTTAACTTTATAATACTGTATGGGTTGTAAAGAAGCAGAGACAACTCATAACAGCAACAATAGATAATGAATGTATGGTGCAGTGGTGGTTCAAGAAGTTTTGCAAAGGAGATGAGAACCTCGAAGATGAGAAGCAGATTGGCCGGCCATCGGAAGTTGACAACAACCAACTGGGAGGATCACTGAAGTGGATCCCTTACAACTACATGAGAAGTTGCTGAAGAACTCAGTGTCTACCATCATCCAACACTTGAAGCAAACTGAATAGGTAAAAAAGCTCAATAAGCGGGTGCCTCATGAGATGACCAAAAATCAAAAGAAAGATTGTCATTTTGAAGAGTCATCTTCTCTTATTCTATGCAACAACAATGAACTGTTTCTTGATCAGACTGTGATGTATAATAAAAAGTAGGTTTTATACGACAACCAGCATTGACCAATTCAGTGGCTGGACCAAAAAGAAGCTCCAAAGAACTTCCCAAAGCCAAAATTGCACCAAAAAGCAATCATGGTCACTGTTTGGAGGTCCACTGCCCATCCTCTACAGATCCTCTACAGATTTCTGAATTTCAGCAAAACCATTACATCTGAGAAGTAGGCTCAGCAAATCGATGGGCTACACCAAAAACTGCAACACCTGCAGCCAGCAGTGGTAACAGAAAGGGCCCAATTTTTCTCCACAACATTACGTGACCACATGTCATACAACCAATGCTTCGAAAGTTGAATGAATTGGGCTATGAAGTTTTGTCTCATCCACTATATTCACCTGACCTCTCGCCAACTGACTACCACTTCTTCAAGCATCTGACAACTTTCTGCAGGGAAAACACTTCCACAACTAGGAGGGGGCAGAAAATTCTTTCCAAGAGTTCATTGAATCCTAAAGCACAGAGTTTTACACTATAGGAATAAACAAACCTAATTCTCATTGATAAAAATGTGTTAGTTGCAATGGTTCCTATTTTTATTAATAAAGATGTGTTTGAGCCTAGTTATAATGATTTAAAATTCACAGTCTGAAACCGAAATTACATTTGCACCAACCTAATAGCTGTAGTTCTTATGAATGAACAATACTTCTGCTTTGCTGTTTTCTTTAGAGGAGCAGAGTTAGGTATATTTGGTAATAACTCACTGGAAAGACCCTGATGCTGGGAAAGATTGAAGGCAGGAGGAGAAGGGGGTGACAGAGCATGAGATGGTTGGATGGCATCACTGACTTGATGGACAAGAGTTTGAGCAAACTCTGGGAGGTAGTGAAGGACAGGGAAGTGTGCAGAATCCACAGGGTCACAAAGACTTAAACATGACTTAGCTACTGAACAGCAAAAAACAATGTTTAATTTTATGTACCACCTGAAGATGCCTCCACACTTTCTGAATGAAATATGTGTTCATCTTTAAACAGTTTGCTCAAGCAAAGAATATTCAATCAATGTTTGTGACACTAGTTTTTCAGTTATTTTATATATTCTTAAAATTAAGGTGGTGCTGAAGTCTTAAATCTGTATGCATCGTGTTCTTTCAATGTGTCTAATTTCAATTTCATTGAACCAAAAAGTAATCATTACTTACAAAGAAGTTTGTAATTCTTCCAGACATTATAAATTATTTCTTTAAATCTCATCATTCAATATTTATCATTGATGTTGAAAGATTTGAAGGCACATAGACAATAGAAATAGGGTACTCTGACATTGTTACCTTATGTTTATACTTTTATTTCAGTAGTGTGACCATTAGTCAATAGCTGGATGGTGTGATTAGTAGAAAGCTCAGCACTAAATTCAGAGACGTGCCAAGGAGACAAAATGAATGTGAGAAAAAAGGGCCAACTACCTCCAGTGGACTAGTAGCATGGTTCAATAAGCCTTGATTAACAAGGCAATAATCATGGGTCCTGGAAAATGGAGGATGTAAAAGTAGACCAACTATCAGACTCCATTATCTAATATTCACACTGCCTATAATCACCAAATAGAATGAATCAAGGACTCTATCTGAACTATGACTGTATCTGTCTGAATCTTTGGGATGTGTAAATAATAACAAGGAACTGCATCAACAAATACTAAAATGTTTTAAATAAAGGAGATGGCAAGATATTAATGGGAAATCTCCGTATCTTCCTCTTAATTTTTCTGTGAACCTTGAACTGTCTGGAAAAAAAATTAAATAGATGAGAGCTTCTGTTACTATTAAAAACCATTATGAGCATTATTTATTAAGATTAAATGAGCCACATTAAATTTTGCCAATAATTATACTTGTATCTTAACTCTTTATCCATGGACAGTGTGGGGGATAGGAATAATAATATAATGATAACATAGCTAGGCATTGAAATGGGATGCTCTCTGACTCAGTTTTGTTTAAGGGCTCAAAAGTCAAGAAATAAACATTGTACCATATAATTCAAAGGTATACAAAGGTAGTAACTGAAGAGGGGAGGAGACTGTTTCCTTTAGAGAGTTATTTGTGTGCTGTTGTTTGTGCCCATCTCTCATGAAGCCAAGTGAGAGAAGGGGCTTTAATAAACTATTTAGGGAACTTTACATATGACATTCCCCAGAATCTGGGGGTCATAAATCCAGATATTAGAAACGACGGCTAGAAGGTCTGAAAGTGAAAGTCGTTCAGTCATGTCTGACTCTTTGTGATCTCATGGACTATAGAGTTCATGGAATTCTCTAAGCCAGAATAGTAGAGTGGGTTGCCATGCCCTTCTCCAGGGGATCTTCCCAACCCAGGGATTCAACCCAGGTCTCCCACATTGCAGGTGGATTCTTTACCAGCTGAGCCACAAGGGAAGCCCAAGAATACTGGAGTGGGTAGAGTGGGTAGTCTATCCCTTCTCCAGTGGATATTCCTGACCCAAGAATTGAACCAGGGTCTCCTGCATTGCAGGCAGATTCTTTACCAACTGAGCCATCAGGGACTGAAAGGATATAATAAACAGAGAGAAAAAGGGTTACTTGGAGAGCCAACAACATTTCACTAATGGTAAGGCTAGGATGCCTGAGTATTCATTAGATATGGGAAATGCAGAAGGAACCTAGTGTGATACTGTTTGGATCCCTCCCAAGAGAACTGCCTGAAAAAGTATTAGTTCAGTTTAGTTCGTTAGGGGAGGGACAAATGTCCCTCTACCTTTTCTAGGTTATTTTGGTTGTTTGTGTTAGTTGCTCAGTCATGTCCGACTCTTTGCAAACATGGACTGTGGCCTGCCAGGCTCCTCTGTCTATAGAATTTTCCCAGCAAGGATACTAGAGTGGGTTGCTATGCCCTTCTCCAGGGGATTTTCCTGACCCAGGGATCAAACTTGGGTTTCCCGAATGGCAGGCAGATTCTTTACCATCTGAGCCACCAGGGAAGTCCATTAGCTATTTTGGCTAGTCTAAGAATTAAATTGACATGAGACAGATTAACAGGAAAAAATAAAATTAAATCACATATATACAGGGACCGCATCAGAAAAATGAGACACAAGTTAGGCAATTGAGGTTTTATGTGCTATCTGATGGAAGGAGAAGTAGGGTTCCCTTCAAAAGAGAGGCAGGCAATTCACATGGAGATGGAAAAATGAATATTTGCTAAACAAATGTTTGCAAAACTACTAGGCAATTCAGGTATGACCTCCTTATGATTACACAGTAGAAATGACAAATAGATTCAAGGGATTAGATCTGATAGACAGAGTGCCTGAAGAACTACAGACAGAGGTTTATGACATTGTATAGGAGGCAGTGATCAAGATCATTCCCAAGAAAAAGAAATCCAAAAAGGCAAAATGGTTGTCTGAGGAGGCCTTACAAATACCTGAGATGAGAAGAGAAGTGAAAGGCAAAGTAGAAAAGGAAAAGATATACCCATTTGAATTCAGAGTTCTAAAGAATAGCAGGGAGAGATAAGAAACCCTTTCTCAGTGATCAGTGCAAAAAAATAGAGGGAAACAACAGAATGGGAAAGAATAGAGATCTCTTCAAGGAAATTAGAGATACCAAGGGAACATTTCATGCAAACATGGGCAAAATAAAGGAAAGAAACAGTATGGACCTAATAGAAGCAGAAGATAATAAGAAGAGGTGGCAAGCATACACAGAGGAACTATACAAAAAGATCTTAATGACTCAGATAACCATGATGGTGTGATCACTCACTTAGAGCCAGAAATCCTGGGGCGTGAAGTCAAGTGGGCCTTAGGGAGCATTAGTACAAACAAAGCTAGTAGAAGAGATGGAATTCCAGCTGAGCTATTTCAAATCCTAAAAGACAGTGCTGCTAAAGTGTTGCTCTCAATATGCGACCAAATTTGAAAAACTCAGCAGTGGCCACAGGACTGGAGAAGTCAGTTTTCATTCCAATATCAAAGAAAAGCAATGCCAAAGAATGTTCAAACTACTTCACAATTGCACTCATTTCACATGCTAGCCAGGTAATGCTCAAAATACTTCAAGCTAGGCTTCAATAGTACATGAACCGAGAACTTCCAGATGCACAAGCTGGATTTAGAAAAGGCAAAGGAATCAGAGATCAAATTGCCAACATCAGCCGGATCATAGAAAAAGCAAGAAAATTCCAGAAAAAAATCTACTTCTGCTTTGCTGACAATGCTAAAGCCTTTGACAATGGAGAAAAGAGAATCTCTTCAATTGGCAGTGCTGGAAAAACTGGATAGGTATGTGTAAAAAGAATGAAATTATAACATTCTCTAATACTATACACAAAAATAAACTCAAAATGGATTAAAGACCTAAATGTAAGGCTGGAAATTATAAAATTATTAGAGGAAAAGAGGCAGAACATTCTTTGACATAAATTACAGCAATATCTTTTTGGATCCACCTTCTAGAGTAATGAAAATTTAAAAAAATTAAAATTGAACCTAATTAAACATAGAAGCTTTTGTACAGCAAAGGAAACCATAAACAACATGAAAAGACAGCCCACAGAATAGGAGAACATATTTGCAAATGAAATGACCAACAAGGGATTAATCTCCAAAATATAGAAATAGTTAATGCAGCTCCACACCAAGAAATAAAACAACCCAATCAAAAAATGAGCAGATCTAAATAGATATTTCTCTCAAGAAGTATACAGATGGCCAAAAAGCATATAAAAACATGTTCAACATCACTAATTATTCAATTCAGTTCAGTCGCTCAGTCATGTCCGACTCTTTGCAACCCCACAAATCGCAGCATGCCAGGCCTCCTTGTCGATCACCAACTCCTGGAGTTCACTCAAATTCATGTCCATCGAGTCGGTGATGCCATCCAGCCATCTCATCCTCTGTTGTCCCCTTCTCCTCCTGCCTCCAATTCCTCCCAGCATCAGGGTCTTTTCCAATGAGTCAACTCTCTGCATGAGGTGGCCAGAGTATTGGAGTTTCAGCTTCAGCATCATTCCTTCCAAAGAACACCCAGGACTGATCTCCTTTAGGATGGACTGGTTGTATCTCCTTGCACTCCAAGCAACTCTCAAGAATCTTCTCCAACATGCAAATCAAAACTATAGTGATGTATCATATCACACTGGCAGAATGGCCATCATCAAAATGCTTACAAACAATAAATGCTGGAGAGAATATGGAGAAAAGGGAACCCTCTTACACTGTTGGCAGGAATATAAATTGGTACAGCTGCTATGGAGAACAGTATGGAGGTTTCTCCAAGCAACTCTCAAGAACTTCTCCAACATGCAAATCAAAACTATAGTGATGTATCATATCACACTGGCAGAATGGCCATCATCAAAATGCTTACAAACAATAAATGCTGGAGAGAATATGGAGAAAAGGGAACCCTCTTACACTGTTGGCAGGAATATAAATTGGTACAGCTGCTATGGAGAACAGTATGGAGGTTACTTTAAAAACTAAAAATAGAGCTACCATATGATCTAGCAATCTGATTTCTAGTTAGGCATATATCTGAAGAAAACCATAATTTGAAAAGATACATGTACCTTAGTGTTCATTGCAGCACTATTTACAGGGCTTCCCTGATAGCTCAGTTGGTAAAGAATCCATCTGCAATGCAGGAGACCTCGGTTCAATTTCTGGGTCGGGAAAATCCGCTGGAGAAAGGATAGGCTACCCACTGCAGTATTCTTGGTCTTTGCTTGTGGACCACTGCATCTCCTAGTTTCATCACCCACTTTTTGTCTCCTCTATTCCTATGCATGACCCAAATGGTACTTCTTTCCTGAACAGACACTATGCTTACCTCTCGTCTTATACCACCTTTCCATTCTGAAAGAATGTATCTTCTGCCTTGCCCCAAACACAATATATTCAAAATTTTAGCATTCTCCATTGCCCATCTCAAATGCCACTTCCTCCTCTGGGCTTCTGCTTGAATACTTTGTCATTTTTTACTTAGTAATACAATAGTCTGTCTACTTGTCATTGCTCTTTTTCTTATTTACAGATTTCTTTAAAGCAAGGGATGGTGTCTGAGTCACTCTGATTATCTGACTGGCTTTTATGAGGTCTTGGAGACTCTGAGGTCAGTGTTATTTTAGAATACTCTAATTCATGTTTTAACTCTTCTAATTTACTCTGTAACACTTAAGCTTAGATCTTGTGATTCATCTCAATATACTGTTTGCTGTGTCTATATTTCAGTCATAGTCAATTAGTGACATTTTAAAAGTAATACAGGGATCACTATATTATGTTTAACTCTTGAAATATATTTTAATGCATTTAGAAAGCAAACATTTGATTTTTTGCTAGCAAATATTAAGATGTGTTTTCTTATCCTGAGTTTTTTCATTTTAATTAGAATAAAACATGTAAACTTTACTAGAAATTTTTTTCAGCAGCATTTCCTAGGATAATTCTTTAAATTCAATCCCATTTAAAGACTTCACGTCCTTAGGGTAACTGGCCTAAAGCTGCAATTACATCGCAGAGAGCTTTGACTTCAAGATAATTCTTCAGAAGAGTTAAAAGTATTCTGTTCAAGTTAACGGGTGACTAGAGAAGACTGTTAAGTAGTATTACAGTTAAGTTATATATTATAACTTTTCTATTGCTATCTATACATTTGTATTTCTTAATATTTAATTTTTATCATTTAAAAAGTAATATTATTGCTAATGTTTAAATAGCAACTGTGATATTAAAATAAAATTAAAGCATATTTAAATGGAAACATGCTTTCCCATTTACCTTTTTACTAGAAATAATGTTTAGACTTTAAGACTATAGATGAAATTAGATATGGCTTTTATTTTTCACAAATATAGGGTGAGTTTCTTTGAAGGAAAAATTAAAATTTTATAATAAATTTATAGATAGACATTTGTCCAAAGAAGACATACAGATAGAGATATGCAGATCAAAACTACAATGAGGTTTTATCTCATACCAGTCAGAATGGCTATCATCAAAAAGTCTGCTGCTGCTGCTGCTAAGTTGCTTCAGTCGTGTCCAACTCTGTGTGACCCCGTAGATGGCAGCCCACCAGGCTCCCCCATCCCTGGGATTCTCCCGTCAAGAACACTGGAGTGGGTTGCCATTACCTTCTCCAATGCATGAAAGTGAAAAGTGAAAGTGAAGTCGCTCAGTCGTGTCCGACTATCAGCAACCCAATGGACTGTAGCCCAACAGGCTCCTCCATCCATGGGATTTTCCAGGCAAGAGTACTTGAGTGGGGTGCCATTGCCTTCTCCAGATTTCACTTATACATGGAACTAAAATATGATACAAATCAACATATCTACAAAACAGACTCACAGATATAGAGGACAGACTGCTGATGCCAAGGAGTCGGGGTGGAGGGGTAAGGGAAGAAAGGACTGGGAGTTTGGGATTAGCAGAGGCCAACTATTATATATAGGATGGATAAACAATAAGGTTCTACTGTATAGAACAAGGAACTATATTGTGACAACCCATATTGGAAAAAAATATATATTATATTATATATAAATATAAAACTGAATCACTTTGATATACAGAAGACAACATTGTAAACCAACTACAGTAAATTTTTTAAAAAATTAAATAAAAATAAATGTGATATAAAATATCAATTTATTTCAAATTCTATTAAAAATAATTTAATTGGAAATTGCCAACTGAAATATTTGGCACAGTTTGCCCCTGTAAACAAACACCATGAAATGATAGTGCCTAAGTCATAGCGTGTCATTCTTACCAACTCATTCAACCCTCTAGATTATAGAAACACATCAAAAAATAGTTATTATAAATGAGAAAGTATTTCAGTAAGTATTTGCCACTAATGGAAATACAAAATGCTGCCCCCTGAAAAGATAGCAATTGTGTTGTTCAGTGGTTTTCTGATACTGTTTTTCTAAACACTGAACAATTATAATTTTCCTCTCTTTAAATCAAAATTTACACAGAAGCCCAGTTGTTAAAAATGTCTTTCATTGTCAAAAAGAAATTGAGGCTCCAAATTTTTTTCTCCTTCTCATTAAGTTTTCCTTTTTCTCATCCACCTCTATCACTGCATGAAATACTAAATTTGATGGAATAGATGGATTTAATGTCTTCATGCCATTGTGCCATTAGACATAATTAGACTGGGTGACTTCCTTAAGTTCTCAGGGCTGGTTATGGTTTTTCCAAGGCTATCAACTAATAATAGCTCACTCTGAGTCTACTATGATTTTTAAGATTTTCTTCCTAAAAATGGAAATTAGCAACTTAAATCATGTTGCAGATAAATATTAAAATTATCTGCTATCTAAAATGAACACTAGAAATAAACTAAAATATTTTCCCATTATAAATGATATTTATAATTATTTGAACAGTTTATTATGGCTGTAGGTTCAAATGCTGTCTTGGAGTT
The DNA here is from genome assembly GCA_006408675.1 of Madoqua kirkii. Lineage (NCBI taxonomy): Eukaryota > Metazoa > Chordata > Mammalia > Artiodactyla > Bovidae > Madoqua > Madoqua kirkii. The sequence goes on along the minus strand of SJYC01077721.1, from coordinate 2,931 downwards.
GGGAATGCTTACAACAGTATGTATGATGCTTCTTGTATGAGGCTCTTCACATTTTCATCACCCACAGTCAGCCCAAAATAGAAGAGTACAATTTCCACAGGCTCTGAATCCAATCTGCAAATCTCTGAACCTCAGGTTAACCCTGTCCCCTAGGCAATACCTGTTGGTAATATGACCACTGATTATAGTCAGAAGATACCCACTCTCTGGTGTGCCACAAACTCAGAAAAATAAGAAGCAGTCTGTGTTAGGGACACCATCTGGATTATTTCAGGAGACACGTCCACACCTGTGCTTCATCTGAAGCGAAACTGAGGAAACGAGTACTAGGATGTCTCCCTTCAAATTTCCTCCTCTTTGCAGTTGCATAGTGCCCTCCACTGCTCACTGGTACTTCTGGCCTATCTCAATTATCTGTCATCACTCTAACATTCATGTAGCCCCAACCTCAGTGGGGAGGGTTCACTGTACACAGAGAACAAAATACCTATTGCCAGAGGAATCAAGACAGATCTCAGCTTGATACACTGGCAAAGGTTCAGTGGATCACCAAAGTAGTCAAGACAGGAAGCTTTCCCAGAATCCACCAGTAACACTGTTAGGTGATGCAGGAAAAACAGCTATGTTTGACATAACAGAAGGTGGGGGAATTCCACAGGATGGTAGATAACTCTGATACTTTCATCAGTAGAACTCCCCACTCAGTCATATAATTTCCAGCTGCAAGTGGTGATTCAGAGATTTTTTCCAGTCTATTCATGTGAGTTCTCTTGGACTCTCCACCCAGATTCACAACTTCCTCTCCTGGTTCTTTCTCCAGTCTACACCTGTATTCAGAACTTTGACTAACGGCCTGCTCTGGGCTCTCTGGACTTGGATCTGTATGTTGTCTCTTTCATTGCTCTTTCCCTGAATCATCCTTCACTAAGTGTAAATGTCCTGTCTGTCCCTATCCCCTGTCAATTGGTTATTTTGATCAAATCTTTGCTTTTCAAATTAGGCATTTTTGACTTATAAAGTAACTTAAGTATAGTGTTTATGGTAACCACATGCATTAATCTGTTGGGCTATGAATTGCTAGATTATTTGGAGGAAGAAATTTCTGCAATATTTATAAAAATTTACAATCTCCACACACTATCCACTGTAACCCAATTTCTACCTTGCTATCAGAACAGTAGACTATAGCCCAAGAAGTCATGTTCTAAATCTTTCAGTTTTAAAAGTAACAAATCGGAAACAAATAATATGTCTGTCCGGAGAGATGGTTAAATATGCCAGTACATGCTATGGTGCTTGTGTTTAGTTGCTCAGTCATGTTTGACTCTGTGCAACCCTATGGATTGTAACCCACCAGGCTCCTCTGTCCATGAAATTCTCCACACAAGAATACTGGAGTGTGTTGCCATGCCCTCCTCAATACATGCTATGGGGACAGTTATAAAAGTTAAGACAATCTATATGTGTTGTCATGAAGAAGTCTTGTATTTATGTTAAGTGGGAAAGATATATAGCAGAATATTATGTGTATGTGTTGTCATGAAGAAGTCTTGTATTTATGTTAAGTGGGAAAGATATATAGCAGAATATTATGTGTATGTGTTGTCATGAAGAAGTCTTGTATTTATGTTAAGTGGGAAAGATATATAGCAGAATATTATGTGTATGTGTTGTCATGAAGAAGTCTTGTATTTATGTTAAGTGGGAAAGATATATAGCAGAATATTATGTGTATGTGTTGTCATGAAGAAGTCTTGTATTTATGTTAAGTGGGAAAGATATATAGCAGAATATTATGTGTATGTGTTGTCATGAAGAAGTCTTGTATTTATGTTAAGTGGGAAAGATATATAGCAGAATATTATGTGTATGTGTTGTCATGAAGAAGTCTTGTATTTATGTTAAGTGGGAAAGATATATAGCAGAATATTATGTGTATGTGTTGTCATGAAGAAGTCTTGTATTTATGTTAAGTGGGAAAGATATATAGCAGAATATTATGTGTATGTGTTGTCATGAAGAAGTCTTGTATTTATGTTAAGTGGGAAAGATATATAGCAGAATATTATGTGTATGTGTTGTCATGAAGAAGTCTTGTATTTATGTTAAGTGGGAAAGATATATAGCAGAATATTATGTGTATGTGTTGTCATGAAGAAGTCTTGTATTTATGTTAAGTGGGAAAGATATATAGCAGAATATTATGTGTATGTGTTGTCATGAAGAAGTCTTGTATTTATGTTAAGTGGGAAAGATATATAGCAGAATATTATGTGTATGTGTTGTCATGAAGAAGTCTTGTATTTATGTTAAGTGGGAAAGATATATAGCAGAATATTATGTGTATGTGTTGTCATGAAGAAGTCTTGTATTTATGTTAAGTGGGAAAGATATATAGCAGAATATTATGTGTATGTGTTGTCATGAAGAAGTCTTGTATTTATGTTAAGTGGGAAAGATATATAGCAGAATATTATGTGTATGTGTTGTCATGAAGAAGTCTTGTATTTATGTTAAGTGGGAAAGATATATAGCAGAATATTATGTGTATGTGTTGTCATGAAGAAGTCTTGTATTTATGTTAAGTGGGAAAGATATATAGCAGAATATTATGTGTATGTGTTGTCATGAAGAAGTCTTGTATTTATGTTAAGTGGGAAAGATATATAGCAGAATATTATGTGTATGTGTTGTCATGAAGAAGTCTTGTATTTATGTTAAGTGGGAAAGATATATAGCAGAATATTATGTGTATGTGTTGTCATGAAGAAGTCTTGTATTTATGTTAAGTGGGAAAGATATATAGCAGAATATTATGTGTATGTGTTGTCATGAAGAAGTCTTGTATTTATGTTAAGTGGGAAAGATATATAGCAGAATATTATGTGTATGTGTTGTCATGAAGAAGTCTTGTATTTATGTTAAGTGGGA
>SJYC01077717.1:0-22992 GCA_006408675.1 Madoqua kirkii | reverse complement strand
AGTAATAGTAGGTTATAAAAATGAAAATTAAAGGAGTAATAGAGGACTTAAAATTAAAAAGAAATAAAAAATATAGTAAAAATAGTAAAAATATATCTAGGACTTTCTCTGGTGTTGTTGTGGGCAGCGTGGGTTCAGTTCATTTTCAGATAGTTCCTTGGTCCAGCTTATATTTTTCAAGATCTATAGGCCCCTTCCTATGTAGTCGGTGGTAACTACAGGGTTTTAATCTATTGCACCTGTCACTTCCAAGGCAGTTCCGTATATTTTAGCTTCTTCTGTTTGCTGGTCTCTTTGCCCTGACACAAGGGTGCACTGGTGGACACATTTTAGGCTCACTTGTTCAGTAGTGCTGTGAGGAGGGAGGGACACTGCAAACAAATAACACTGGGATGTGCTAGCAGGGTCTCAGCCACACTAGGCCTGCCCTCGGTCATGGCGCGTGTGCCCTCCCTGCCCACACTGCTCAGGCTCTAGGTTGCTCCATTTGGAACCCTCTGAGGCCAGCCAGTTCCGTCTATTTTAGCTTCTTCTGTTTGCTGGTCTCTTTGCCCTGACACAAGGGTGCGGTGGTGGACACATTTTAGGCTCACTTGTTCAGTAGTGCTGTGAGGAGGGAGGGACACTGCAAACAAATAACACTGGGATGTGCTAGCAGGGTCTCAGCCACACTAGGCCTGCCCTCGGTCATGGCACGTGTGCCCTCCCTGCCCACACTGCTCAGGCTCTAGGTTGCTCCATTTGGAACCCTCTGAGGCCAGCCTCGGACTGCATACACATCCCAGGTCTAAGCCACTCAAGTTCAGACACTCAGGTAGTCTTCAGAGGAGCAGTCTCGGTGTGGCCTGCATTTTGTGCCCTTCCCAGGTCCGAGCAGCTCAGGTGATGAGATGTTTGGCAAGCCTGATCACTGCGACTTATTACCTCCCTAGTCCCTGCTGCTCAGTTTTCTGGCTTTACAACTGGCATACCTTCTCAGGTGGATGTTGACCGTCCAGAACCCCAAGAAGCCTTAGTTAGAAAAGAAGCCTGTTTGCAGTTTGGTAGGTAATGTCTCTCTGGGGCTGTGATTGCCCGCTTCCAGCTCTGGCTCCCTGTCACTGGAGGGGGGATGGTCTGCAACTGGCTAGCTCTGCTCAGTCCTTTGTTCTGTGACCAGCCTGATGGTGTCTTATGTTAGGGCTTTTTGCATAGCTCTGGTCAGTCCTTTGGCCTGGCAGTGTCTTAGCTATCCCACAGTCTGGTCCAAGTTAGTTCCCTCAGATTGCCCTTAGGGTATTCAGGCCCAGTCTTTACTCTAAGCAATGCAGCCTGCTCTTCCCTGCCGAGCCCCCGCTTGCTAGTGGTGGGTACAGGCGTCTGCGTTGCTTCTCTGGTGGGGGAGTTACTGTTGGGTGTGTAACCTGTGGGTTTTAGTTTTTTTTCCTCCCAGTTATGTTGCCCTTTGTGGTTCCAAGGCTTGCCACCGACTCGGCAGTCAGAGTGTTTCCTGGTGTTTGGAAACTTCTCTTTAAGACTCCCTTCCCAGGACAGAGCTCCATCCCTACCTCTTTTGTCTCTTTTTTTTGTCTTTTATATTTTTCCATACCTCCTTTCGAAGACAGTTGGTTGCTTTTCTGGGTGCCTGATGTCCTTTGCCAGCATTCAAAAGTTGTTTTGTGGAATTTACTCAGAGTTTAAATGTTCTTTTGATGAATTTGTGGGGGAGAAAGCAGTCCTATTCTTCCTATTCTTCCACCATCTTAGGACTGCCCCGCTCATTTTAAGAATACATGTTTATTGGCATTTACTTTGCACTTGTCAGAGAATGTAGAGTAATAGAGATCTTTGAACAAATAATCAAATGAATATATAAGTTCCCACTGGGATTTAAAAAAAAAAAACTATGATGGAAAGAAAGATCAGATGAAAGAATAACAATTGCTTCTTTTGGTCCATGTTGACCCATCCCACTGTTTTGCATCTGCTCTCCACAGATTGTAAATACACTGATGATAGGAATGGTATGTTTCTCCTCTATGTATCTCTAGTACCTACAGTATAGTATCTAGGACCAAAAGAAGCATTTTGCATATACCTAATAATTTTGTTGAATAAATGAACATAGGATTTGTCAGAACCTTTTGGTCACTATGGATACCAAAGCAAGACATGACAAACCCAAAGAAAACAAAAAACCCAGAGCCACTTTGTTCCTAAATCAAAAAAGGCATAGATTAGGGATTTAATATCCAATAGAGCAGGATCTTAATTAGTTAGCTGTCCTTAGTATATATCCTAGCACCTCTGAACACTTGTTTTAACATGACCCAGCAGCTTACCTTATCTCCAAAATGAGACATCAAACTGTTGACTTAACTTCTAATCATAATCCCTGGTGCCCCTCTAGCTTCCTTTTATTTTATTTCAGCCCTCAAGGGTTTCAGTTCGATTCAATTGCTCAGTCGTCTCTGACCCTTTGTGACCCCACGGATTTTGAAGCAAGCCAGGTTTCCTTGTTCATCACCAACTCCTGGAGTTTACTCAAATTAATGTCCATTGAGTAGGTGATACCACCCAACCATCTCATCCTCTGTCATCTCCTTCTCCTCCCTCCTTCAATCTTTCCCAGCATCAGAGGCTTTTCTAGTGAGTCAAGTCTTCTCACCAGGTGATCAAAGTATTGGGATTTCAGCTTCAGCATCAGTCCTTCCAATGAATATTTAGGACTGATTCATTTAGGTTAGACTATTTAGATCTCCTTGCAGTTCAAGGGACTCTCAAGAATCTTCTCCAACACCACAGTTCAAAAGGATCAATTCTTCGGCATTCAGCTTTCTTTATAGCCCAACTCTCACATCCATATATGATTAATGGAAAAACCACAACTTTGACTAAACAGACCTTTGTTGGCCTTTCTTTGGGACTGGAATGAAAACTGACCTTTTTGAGTCCTATGGCCACTGCTGAGTTTTCCAAATTTGCTGGCATATTGAGTGCAGCACTTTCACAGCATCATCTTTCAGGATTTGAAATAGCTCAATTGAAATTCCATCACCTCTCCTAGCTTTGTTCATAAGGATGCTTCCTAAGGCCCACTTGACTTCACATTCCAAAATGTCTGGCTCTAGATGAGTGATTATACCATTATGATTATTTTGGTCATGAACATCTTTTTTGTACAGTTCTGTGTACTCTTGCCACCTCTTCTTAATATCTTATGCTTACGTTAGGTACATACCATTTCTGTCCTTTACTGAGCCCATCTTTGCATGAAATATTCCCTTGGTATCTTTAATTTTCATGAAGCGATCTCTAGTCTTTTCCATTCTGTTGTTTTCCTCTATTTTTTTTTTTTTTTGCATTGATTGCTGAGGAAGGCTTTTCTTATCTCTCCTTGCTATTCTTTGGAACTCTGCATTCAGATGCTTATATCTTTCCTTTTCTCCCTTGCTTTTCACTTACCTTGTTTTCACAGCTATTTGTAAGGCGTCCTCAGACAGCCATTTCACTTTTTGGCATTTCTTTTCCTAGGGATGGACTTGATCCCTGTCTCTTGTACAATGTCACAAACCTCCATCCATAGTTCATCAGGCACTCTATCTATCAGATCTAGAACTTTAAATCTATTTGCCACTTCCACTATATAATCATAAGGGATTTGATTTAGGACACCTGAATGCTTTTGAACTGTGGTGTTGGATAAGACTCTTGAGAGTCCCTTGGACTGCAAAGAGATTCAACCAGTCCATTCTGAAGGAGATCAGCCCTGAGATTTCTTTGAAAGGAATGATGCTGAAGCTGAAACTCCAGTACTTTGGCCACCTCATGCAAAGAACTGACTCATTGGAAAAGACTTTGATGCTGGGAGGGATTAGGGGCAGGAGGAGAAGGGGACGACAGAGGATGAGATGGCTGGATGGCATCACTGACTTGATGGATGTGAATCTGAGTGAACTCTGGGCGTTGGTGATGGACAGGGAGGCCTGGTGTGCTGTGATTCATGGGGTCGCAAAGAGTAAGACATGACTGAGCGACTGAACTAAACTGAATGGAACTGAATGGTCTAGTGCTTTTCCCTACTTTCTTCCATTTAAGTCAGAATTTAGCAATAAGAAGCTCATGATCTGAGAAACAGTCAGCTCCTGGTCTTGTTTTTGCTGGCTGTAATAGCTTCTCCATCTTTGGCTGCAAAGAATATAATCAATCTGATTTTGGTGTTGACCTTTTGGTGCTGTCCATGTGGAGTCTTCTCTTGTGTTGTTGGAAGAGGGTGTTTGCTATGACCAGTGCATTCTCTTGGCAAAACTCTATTAGCCTTTGCCCTGCTTTGCTCCACATTCCAAGGCCAAATTTGCCTGTTACTCCAGGTGTTTCTTGACTTCCTACTTTTGCATTCCAGTCCCCTATAATGAAAAGGACATCTTTTTTGGGTGTTGGTTCTAAAAGATCTTGTAGGTCTTCATAGAACCATTCAGTTACAGCTTGCTTCTTCAGTGTTACTGGTTGGGGAATAGGCTTGGATTACTGCGATATTGAATGGTTTGCTTTGGAAACAGAGATCATTCTGTCACTTTTGAGATTGCATCCAAGTACTGCATTTCAGGTTCTTTTGTTGACCATGATGGCTACTCCATTTCTTCTAAGGGATTCCTGTCCACAGTAGCAGATATAATGGTCATCTGAGTTAAATTCATCCATTCCAGTCCATTTTAGCTCGCTGATTCCTAGAATGTCGACGTTCACTCTTGCCATCTCCTGTTTGACCACTCCCAATTTGCCTTGATTTATGAACCTAACATTTCATGCAATATTGCTCTCTATAGCTTCAGACCTTGCTTCTATCACCAGTCACATCCACAACTGGGTATTGTTTTTGCTTTGGCTCCATCCCTTCATTCTTTCTGGAGTTATTTCTCCACTGATCTCCAGTAGAATATTGGGCACCTACCGACCTGGGGAATTCCTCCTTCAGTATCCTATCATTTTGCCTTTTCATACTGTTCATGGGGTTCTCAAGGCAAGAATACTGAATTGGCTTGCCATTCCCTTCTCCATGGACCACATTTTGTCAGACTTCTGCACCATGACCCGACCGTCTCGGGTGTCCCCACACAGCATGGCTTAGTTTCATTGAGTTAGACAAGGCTGTGGTCCATGTGATCAGACTGACTAGTTTTCTATGATTATGGTTTCTGTGTGTCTACCCTCTCACAACACCTACCATCTTACTTAGGTTTCTCTTACCTTGATGTGAGGTAAGAGAAACGGCTTCATGGCTCACACGGCTCATGGCTTCACACTTCACAGCTGCTCCAGCAAAGCACAGCCACCGCTCCTTACCTTGGAGGGGTGGCTGTGAGGAGATACCCCTTATCCTTAGGAAGCATAACTACAAACAAAACTAGTGGAAGTGATGGAATTCCAACTGAGCTGTTTCAAATCCTAAAAGATGATGCTGTGAAAGTGGTGCACTCAATATGCCAACAAATTTGGAAAATGCAGCTGTGGCCACAGGATTGCAAAAGGTCAGTTTTCATCCCAAATCCCCCAAAAAAGGCAATGCCAAAGAAAATTCAAACTATTACACAATTCCATTAATTTCACACACTAGCAAAGTAATGCTCAACATCCTCCAAGCTAGACTTCAATGCTGTCTGAACTGAGAACTTCCAGATGTACAAGCTGGATTTGGAAAAGGAAGAGGAATGACAGATCAAATTGCCAACATCCAGTGGATCATAGGAAAAGCAAGAGAATTCCAGAAGAAACATCTGCTTCATTTACTATGCTAAGCCTTTGACTGTGTGGATCACAACAAACTGTGGAAAATTCTTCAAGAGATGAGAATACCAGACCACCTGACCTCTTTCTTGAGAAGCTTTTATACAGGTCAAGAAGTAACAGTTAGAATTGGAGATGGAACAATAGATTGGTTCAAAATTGGGAAAGGAGTGTGTCAAGGATGTATATTGCCACCCTGCTTATTTAACTTATATGCAGAGTACATCATGCAAATTGTTGGGCTGGATGAAAGACAAGCTGGAATCAAGGTTGCCAGGAGATATATCAATAACCTCAGATATGCAGATGATATCATCGTTATGGCTGAAAGCAAAGAAGAACTAAAGAGCCTGGTGATGAAAGTGAAAGAGGAGAGTTAAAAGCTGGTTTAAAACTCAACTTTCAAAAAGTGAATATCATGGCATCTAGTCCCATCACTTCATGGCAAATAGATGATGAGGAAACAATGGAAACAGTGACAGGCTTATTTTCTTGGTCTCCTAAATCACTACAGATGATGAGTGCAGCCATGAAATTATAAGAGGCTTGCTCCTTGGAAAAAAAGCTATGGCAAACCTGTGACATGAAAGCCACTTGATCATGTATGCCTCTTTGTGACCCCATGGACTATAGAGTTCATGGCATTCTCCAAGCCAGAATACTACAGTGGGTAGCCTTTCCTTTCTCCAAGGGATCTTCCCAACCCAAGGATCAACCCAGATCTGCCACACTGCAGGTGGATTCTTTAGCAGTTGAGCCACAAGAGAAGCCCAAGAATTCTGGAGTGGATAGCCTATCCCTTCCCCAGTGGATCTTCCCAACCCATGAGCTGAACTGGGGTCTCCTGCATTGTAAGCAGATTCTTTACCAACTGATCTGTTAGGGTAGCTCAGTAACCAACCTAGAAAACATATTAAAAAGCAGATATATTACTTTGCCTACAAATGTCCATATAGTAAAAGCTATCTTTTTTCCAGTAGTCATTTTTGGATGTGAGAGTTGTACCATACAGAAAGCTGAGCACTGAAGAATTCATTACTTTTGAGCTGTTAATTGTGTACTTGGAGTAGACTATTGAGAGTCCCTTGGACTTCAGGAGATCAAATCAGTTAATCCTAAAGAATATCAACCCTGAATATCATTCGAAGGACTGATGCTGAAGTTGGAGCTCCAATACTTTGGCCCACCTCAAGAAGAGAGCTGATTCATTAGAAAAGACTTTGGTTCTGGGAAAGATTGAAAGCAGGTGGAGAAGGGGGCAACAGTTGGTTGGATGGCATCACTGACTCAATGGACATAAGTTTGAGCCAGCTCTTGGAGATAGTGTAGGACAGGGAAGCCTGCCTTGCTGCAGTCCATGGGGTTACAGAGTTGAGCACAACTTAGTGACTGAGCAACAACAAGATTTACTTTCTTATCATCCAGCCCCATTTCTGTTTGCAATTTCTCTTGCATAAAATCCTATTAAACAGATACTTGTTAATTTTGAGCATTCTTTTTAGATTGAGGTACTTTACTTCCTACCTTTTCAGGTACTCAATTCTGCCAGGTACCCAATTCTCCAGTCTTTTTGCAGCTGTGGGCCATTCATATCTTTCAATCAGGCACAAGGGATGGACTGTGAATTGGAAGACAGTAATTTAAAAGAAGTAGACCTCATGCGGAATCCTTCTAGGAAATGGTAGTGGTAGGATATATCCAGTTGCCAGGGACAGTGGCGGCTAAAGCTGTGGCTCTCCATGGTGTATGCACTTGGCAGAAGTACCCAGTAGTCTCCATGTGGCTAGTTCTATGATGTGGCTTTGGACATGATCCTGGATTGCCTAGCCTGAAGATTCAGAGCTGGCCAATATTCTTTACAATATGTCTTAAACTATAAAAGCTAGCTTTTGTTTGTTAGAACTAAGAACCTTGCCTATTGTACCTCTAATTACCACCCTCTCTGCAACAACTTGGCATTCACTTAAAGGAACAGACATCCCCAATAATGGGCTTTGTCTCTCCTACCATCATTATCTACTTGGCCATTACCCTTATTCTTGCCATCCACACACATACATACAGAAGGTCCAAAGAATACTGATGTTTAGCAAGTCCCCTTTGATCTGAAATGTTCCACTGATCTCATCCATAGTTCAGTGGATCTCTCTGAGCCCCTGACTTGATTAGCCTCAACAGTTTTTCTCCATAACTGAGATCCTCTCCCAAGATGCTCAACAGTGAAAGCTCACTTGTTGAACAGTTATTATTCTATAAATCTCTAAAGGAGAACACTAAGAGGACAGATTTGGACAAAGCTTTCACTTGGGGAGTAGTGGAAAACTTGCTTATTCCCACACATCTCCCCAGAAAGAAAACTCACTGTGTATCCTCTTTAGCAACAGCTATACAAATCTGCTACCAAGGAAACTACATCACTTTTGATACTTGAAACCAGAGCCTAATCAAAAATGGAAACAGAAAGGAAGTTCTAAAATGAAAACAGCCCATTTTTTTTCTTGTGCTACACTCCGAGCAGAACAGTATATTAGTAGGTCATCTTACTCATGCGATTATGCATACAGTACATGGAAGGCAAAAAGCAGGGTGAAATCAGGGTGGGATCAGGGTGGGGTAGGATCCATCAAATCAGCAGCTCACCATTTTCAAAGGACAGATAAGCCCCTCGTTAGCAGGGACAATGGACTGTCCACCATCAGAAATGGAGCTTCATGCCGAGGGAATCCAAGTCTGCTCTGAGCATCCACATAAGTGCTTGATGCAGTTTTCCAGATAGCCACCTGCTATTTTAAACAAACTTCTTAATATTTCTATATATTTTTTTTATCACCTTTCTTTGAATTTTGCTCAATAAAATGCTAATTCAAACTTTTGAGTGTACTGATAAACCATGATTTAGTTATGAAACCAGTTTCTCTCACCTGGCCTCCCAACAAGGCACATTCTTGACCAAGGGAAATAGAAGAGTAGGAGAAGGGCTCACACGTGGAGTGGGTTTGACCCAGTATTTGTTCTGTTGCCTCCTGTTTCTGTGCCTTTGTGTGAGCCTGAAGATATTTCTTGTAAAATAGGGAACTCAACAGCACACATTCCACAAGTAATGTGGGAATGTACCTGGCATATCCACATTTGTCATGGACTGTCAATCATATTTTGCAGAATCTGTTGTTGTGGAGTCTATGGCCAGCCCTATTCCAAAGTACAGAGTCCTAGAAACCAACTGTGGGAGGAAGAGAAAGCATTCAGGATATGTTAGCTGAAAGGCTTCCTTCTTCACCTCTTTCTTCGGCTATGGCAGACAAAATGCAGTCAGCATCTGGGTGCCCACATAAACAGCTGTCTACATGAAACAAGGCAGGAGGGCCATATCAAGTAATGAAGATGGAATGCATTAATTACAATCATGGTAAGTAACTACCATATAAAATATGACCATTATATGATTGTTATTACTTTTACTACCTTATTCATGCTGACATAAATAAAACAGCCCACTAGTCATCAGTGTCATACTGTTTTTATAGAGAAGGAAAATGGAGTTCAAAGCATTTAATGGCCTAATGGCCAAACCTCTAAAATACCAAAATAATGATTGGCAATGCCTGGCAAGAGGCTAACAAGTTTGCTGATAAGATAGCTTAATGACTGAAAGTGAAAGTGAAAAGTGAAAGTGAAAGTCACTCAGTTGTGTCTGACTCTTTGCGACCCCATGGACTCTCAGTGGAATTCTCCAGGCCAGAATACTGAAGTGGGTAGCCTTTTCCTTCTCCAGGGGATCTTCCCAACCCAGGGATTGAGCCCAAGTCTCCTGCATTGCAAGCAGATTCTTTACCAGCTGAGCTATCAGGAAAGCCCAGCTTAATGACTGAGCTACATTTTATTAATAGTTATGACTTCTCATTTCTTATTCTAGTCTATAAGTACTATAACTGAGCATAAGAAGTTATAACATATAGGGAGGTGAATAGAAGGTCACCGGGTAGGTTACCTTGGCTTAGACTCTCAAATGTAGTGTTTCAGTTCTATCTTATGGGCTTTGCTTCTTTGCTACTTGATGATAACTTTTTAGATCTATAACAACTTCATGCATAACAAATATTTGATATGTTAACTCATAATTAAGAAGTGTTGTGGCAACTAATATCTCATAAGAATTGGCCAAAGTTTTTGCTGAATAATGAAATTAGGAAAACAAAACCTAAAGACACTTTCCCAAGGACAAAGTTGTTGGCATCAATATTGTTGAATGAATTAAAATTCTTGTCCTTTTTAGTATATTATCCTAGCTCTTATTAACTCTAAGTACCCATAGGAAAATGAGTCTGGAAGGAGAAAAGGGAAATAAGAATAAAGTGGTTGAATACGTAAAAGAACAAGATAAATTTTCAACTCAATAATTCTCAGACTCTTTCTAGACTTACTAAGCTGGATGGGCTTATTACCTGATCTGCTCCACACAGGTCCTTTCTCATATAATACTGAAATGGGCAAGGCAAGAGAAAAACAAAACAGTGAACTTTTAAAAATTATCAAAAAGTTTGAATTATCCCTTACAAGCAGTTAGAGTGGGGCTGCCGTGGTGACTCAAGCTGTGACGAATCCATCTGCAATTAAGGAGACATAGATTTGATTCTTAGGTTGTGAAAATCTCTTGGAGGAGGAAATGCAACCTACTCCAATATTCTTGCCTACAGAATCTGATAGAAAGAGGAGCCTGGTGGGCTACATAGGCCATGGGGTCACAAAGTGTCAGACACAATTGAAGTGATGTAGTGTGCAAGCAATAGTGTTTTAATAAATGTGTGTGAAAATATATTGATGGGACTGAATTTTAGACTGCTATAGGTGACTATTTTAACCATTTGTCATTGTTGTTCAGTTACTAATTTGTGTTAGACTCTTTGCAACCCTCTGCACCATTTGTCAGTATGAAAATCGGTCATTCACACATAAGAAATATGCATTGAGAGCCTTCTGTGTATAAAGTAGAGGATGTGATTATTATTTTCAGACTTTTGCTAATGTGTTTGCGTCTTTTGTCTTCTTCAACAGCAATGACAGTCACCATCATTTTGTTATTTACTATCTCTGCTAAATTGTCATGAGGAATTCAAAGGTCAAAGTAAGATATTTAAGTTTCCACTAGAATTCTCTCACTAGATGTCAAGTAGGACAAACTTCATTCTGGGAGCCCAGCTACTCTTAGGAATCTTATGAAGATCATATAAAATGATACATGTGAAATACTTTGGAGCAAAGGGTTATATGTGTTAGATATTGGTATTATCACTTGTACTTTTCAAAGTTAGTAACATAATGGGAAATGACTTGACAGCTGATCCTGAAATATGATCACTTTTTTTTCCCCAGGAAAACTCATTGATGTTTAATTTTACAGTAGCAAAAATTCACGAGTAGCTTTATTATTATTTTTTACTTTATACTTACCATTTAAAGCAGTACTTAAGTTTCTAATGATTCTTATTTAATTTATTTTTATGGAAAAATTTTAGGACATGCAAAAGTAGAAGAGTATTACAAACTTTCATGAACCCATGGATCAATTTTGGTAATTTCCAACAGGAGACGAAGTTTGTTTTTATGCCTACATGTTTTCCTCCAGCGCACATGGTGCATTTTTAAGGCATACACTTTAAACAGCCTACCATTTCATCCTTAAACATTTCAATATGTCTCAAAAATATAAGGACTCTTTCACCACGTGTTTATTTTTAACACAACCACAATGGATGATCACATTTAAAAGAAGCCTTCAGGAGACAATTTCCTATTAGAGAGGGATATTGTGCCATGTGTCTTATTTGAGACTATTCTGAGTCTACAGTGCCCCCAGGATGAAATCTCAACCCCAAGAGCACCTTCTAATCAAAATCTTCTTGCTGCCCCACCCCCACCACTGTCTGGGCATATTAGTTCACTCTATTCAATCCATCCTATGCCAGGCCTTCAGTTGCCCTTCTATCTTGACCTATCCATTTGTCAAGAACTTGTCCAATAAAACCTCTTGATTTCCATACATTATTGCAACCTCTAGTGAAGTCACTCAGTTGTGTCCAACTCTTCACGACCTCTAGCGATTATTTTTTCTTTAAACTCTTGATGCATTTACTATACCATAGAAGGTGGTATTACAAGAATTAAAAACATGTGTCCTGGAGTCTGACCCAGTTATCACCCTTGGGAAGTTCAGTTCAGTTCAGTCGCTCAGTCGTGTCTCTTTGCGACCCCATGAACCGCAGCATGCCAGGCCTCCATGTCCATCACCAACTCCCGGAGTTCATTCAAACTAATGTCCATCAAGTCAGTGATGCCATCCAGCCATCTCATCCTCTGTCATCCCCTTCTCCTCCTGCCCCAATCCCTCCCAGCATCAGAGTCTTTTCCAGTGAGTGAACTCTTCGAATAAGGTGGCCAAAGTGTTGGAGTTTCAGCTTTAGCATCAGTCCTTACAATGAATACCCAGGACTGATCTCCTTTAAAATGGACTGGTTGGATTTCCTTGCAGTCCAAGGGACTCTCAAGAGTCTTCTCCAACACCACAGTTCAAAAGCATCAATTTTCTGGTGCTCAGCTTTCTTCACAGTCAAACTCACATCCATACATGACTGGATGGAAAAACCATAGCCTTGACTAGACGAACCTTTGTTGGCAAAGTAATGTCTCTGCTTTTAAATATGCTATCTAGGTTGGTTATAACTTTCCTTCCAAGGAGTAAGCATCTTTTAATTTTATGGCTGCAGTCACCATCTGCAGTGGTTTTGGAGCCCAGAAAATTAAATCTGACACTGTTTCTACTGTTTCCCCATATTTTTGCCATGAAGTGATGGAACCAGATGCCATGATCTTAGTTTTCTAAATGTTGAGTTTTAAGCCAACTTTTTCCACTCTCCTCTTTCACTTTCATCAAGAGGCTTTTTAGTTCCTCTTCACTTTCTGCCATAAGAGTGGTGTCATCTGCATATTGAGGTTATTAATATTTCTACTGGCAATCTTGATTCCAGCTTGTGCTTCTCCCAGCCCAGGGTTTAGCATCCCCTTCCAATGTTCATGTCCTCAAGTGTTGATACGAAACAATATTGTGTTATGGAGATTCAGCATGAAAATATTATATATTTATGCAACACAGTCACATATATAGATAAACCATATGCATATTCCACATACACACAGTACACACTCACAAGCAAATATACATTATTTACCAGATATTAATATTAATAGAATAATCAAGGTAGTATTATTATTGTTATCACTATACCTATATTCAATATTCTATTCTACCTGACTCCTGTATTGCTGGCTATTTTTCTTTCTGTTTACTTCTAGGAGTCAGAGACTTTACTTCTTGAGATCAGAGACAGCTTGGTTTCACAAAGGAGATTCTCAATCATGTTTCTGGAAGACAGCCAGTCAGTGTGAAGAAGAAGATCCAGGG
This sequence comes from Madoqua kirkii, assembly GCA_006408675.1. NCBI lineage: Eukaryota > Metazoa > Chordata > Mammalia > Artiodactyla > Bovidae > Madoqua > Madoqua kirkii. The sequence continues at coordinate 9,773 of SJYC01077717.1, read as the reverse complement.
TTCCATCTCCTCCCTGAGGCCCTCCAGGATATTGTGACTAGAAGAACCTCTCCCCTTCTTCTCAGGCTCCCTGCCAGTCTTGCTCTGCATGTGTGGTATAGGGCACTTTAAAATGAATCTGTAGATTTCTCCAAAAAGGAAAAATCTTTTATGCAGAAAAACAGATGATGGAGCAACTGGAGAAACAGTCATTTCTAACAAAAGTGAATTTCCAGGCAGCTGATCCCACCACGGAGCTGGCTGTCTTTATCCTTGAAATGTCATTCTTCTTTAGTCTGTAAATACCATACTATAGAGAACACCTTAGCACTGTCTTTCGAAGGAGACAGAGACAATGTTGTATGGCAGTTTACTGTCAACCAAAGGACAATGCTTCTCTCTTGGATTTAATAGAATGGGAAGGGGGCTGGACTGCTCCAGAGAAAGGACATGCAATCTTCCATCACTCTGTGGCTTCTTTAATAAAATGATGAGAGTTGTAGTCCTCCAAAACCAGTGTTACTTGGGCACATTCACTCTTTCACTTTCAAATGTGTGAATTCTTGGAATACAGCTGTGGCCTCCCTTTAAAATAGGTATCTGGAGGGTTCTGTGAAAGGCTCTGTAGGGCCTTTTATTTCAGAATATCTCCCTAATCCAGGCCAAATCCTCCATTTCCCCATTTCATGGTCTAACACTCTTCTAAGTAAAGATGCAGTTCAGTTAACCAAAGCTTTTTTAGAAAACAAATTTCTCCAGAAATGTAAAGATTTTCTATTATGAAGCATTCCTTGCTGTGACTTACATAGTCAGATATCTCTGCATTCATTACCTGGCTAATAACAGAAAATGACAATTTCTTTGTGAAGCAGGAAGTAATTTTCAGCATATAGATCAATTCTATTAAGGGCCGGTCTGAGAAGGGGGTTGATATGATAGAGTCTGTGTGGCTAAAGGACACTACTAAAGACTGATGGTGGATGTGGGTGCAGGTGGAATTGAGAGGGAATGGAAGGCAGAGGAGATGATGAGAATGAATCAGACAGAAGAAGCAAATATGAAGGATAAGCTTCTTCTATTTGGAAATTGAACATGTGCTGCACATACACAAGAAGTTAGGGGCTGGCTTAGAGAGGAGGGCCTGGATACAGATGACCTGCGAACTAATCCCTGACCAGCTCTGTTCACCAGTTCTGTGACTCTGGGCAATTTACTTAGCTTCTCTAAGCTTCTGTTTCCTTATCTGTAAAATGAAGATGAAAGAGTGCTCACAGGTCGTGGGATGCTGTTGAGGATTAAGGGGAGTAATGCATGTGAGATATTTAGCACAGTGTCTAGCACATGCTATGTAGCCTCTAAATGCAAAATGACTACATTTTTTTCTTAAAAAATTTGGAAATAATGATTATACCACAAACTTTTATTTAGAATGTATTCAATACATAAGATTTTATTCTCTAGCATTTTCTTCTGAGTCAGTGTTAAAACATCTATGACTAATTGAAACTTTTCACTTACCTGATTAATTTACCAATATTAATACTTAATGCCAAAGAATGTTCAAACTACTACACAACTGCACTCATTTCACATGCTAGCAAAGTAATCTCAACATTCTTTAAGCCAGGCTTCAACAGTTGGTGAACCACGAGCATCCAGATGTGCAAGGTAGATTTAGAAAAGGGAGAGGAATGAGAGATCAAATTGCCAGATTCTACTGGATCATCAAAAGAGCAAGAGAGCTCCAGAAAAATATATACTTCTGTTTTACTGACTCTGCCAAAGCCTTTGACTGTGTGGATAACAAGAAAATGTGGAAAATTCTTAAAGAGATGGGAATACCAGATCACCTGACCTGCCTCTTGAGAAATCTGTATGCAGGTCAAAAAGTAACAGTTAGAACTGAACAGGGAACAACAGGCTGGTCCAAATTGAAAGGATTATGTCAAGGCTATATATTGTCACTCTGTTTATTTAACTTCTATGCAGAGTACATCATGCAAAATGCTGGGCTGGATGAAGCACAAGCTGGAATCAAGATTATTAGGAGAAATACCAATAACCTCAGATACACAGATGACACCACCCTTATGGCAGAAAGCAAAGAGGAACTAAAGAGCCTCTTGATGAAAGTGAAAGAGGAGAGTGAAAATTTTGACTTACAACTCAACATTCAGAAAACTAAAATCATGGCATCCAGTCCCATCACTTCATGGCAAATAGATTAGTAAACAATGGCAACAGTGAGAGATTTTATTTTGGGGGGCTCCAAAATCACTGCAGATGGTGATTTCAGCCATGAACTTAAAAGACACCTGATCCTTGGAAGAAAAGCTATGACCAACATAGACAGCTATTAAAAAGCAGAAACATTACATTACCAACAAAGGTCCATCTAGTCAAAACTATGGTTTTGCCAGTAGTCATATATGATGTGAGAGTTGGACTATAAAGAAAGCTGAGTGCAAAGAACTGATGCTTTTGAACTGTGGTGTTGGAGAAGATGCTTGAGAGTCCCTTGGACTGCAAAGAGATCCAACCAGTGAATCTTAAAGGATATCAGTTCTGAATATTCATTGGAAGGACTGATGCTGAAGCTGACACTCCAATACTTTGGCCACCAGATGCGAAGAACTAACTAATCGAAAAAGACCCTGAGGCTGGGAAAGATTGAAGGCAGGAGGAGAAGGGGACAACAGAGGATGAGATGGCTGCATGGCATCACCAACTCGTTGGACATAAGTTTGCATAAGCTTCGGGAGTTGGTGATGGACAGGGAAGCCTAGTGTACTGCAGTCTATGGAGGTGCAAAGAGTTGGACACAACTGAGCAAATGAACTGGACTGAATACTTAATGAGATATTCAGTACTTCATAGGAACTGTTCTAATGTTCTCCCTCTTCCTTCCCCCAATTCCTTCCTTTCTTTCTCTCTCCATATGTATATATATATAGCTCTGTGTGTATGTATATGTATGTGTGTGTGTGTATATATATATATAATATATATCTGCACATTTGATGTCCACGATTGTTCGGGTGAGATCTTTAAGGCACAGGAAAATTAAATAACTAGTCTATGGTATCTCAACTGTTGTGATAGAACCAGTGTTTGGCCAAGGGTGATGTGAGTCTAGAGGCTACGTTCATTAGCTGTGTAAAGCTTGGGAAGATAAGATGAGTTGTTAAAGACCATGTAGCAAGTGAGAAGCATGACTAGAGTCTATTTAGTTTTCTTTATTTCTTTCCAAATAGGATTCTTTTCATACTGGCTTCATTTTTCCTTGATTAAGGCTACCAGTTGCTCTGACTAGGAAGGACTAGCCTAGCTATATAGAGGCCTGGGGTACAGCCCAGCAATGTCAGTTAATACCCTTGTGACATAGGGTAAGGCCTGAATAGGGATTTAATACCTTGAGCTGCAGTGTTATCATATGCTATTTGACTCTAATCTATAAAACAACATTTTAGTTAATTGCAAAGGTCAAATGAAAAGCTGGTGGAAAATTAGTTTGAAAACTGTTAAACACTAAATAGCAGTAAGATATCAATCTTCTTATTACTAACATTAGTATCCTTTCTTTGAATTTGTATTCTGCCAATAGTCTATAGTCATAAATCTGACTGATAATAATAAGTATCTGAAACTTTTTTTAAACTACCAAGTCCCAGAATATGATCCACCTGGGCTGAGATGGGCTTGTGGAATGCAATTTTTAAGCCTCTCATGTATTTCTTGTTAAACAGGTATACAAATCCCCAGTCTATGCCATAAAGCGTCACCTTGATTCATGGACCATCTTGAGAATTTCCCATTAATAATTTATTGAGCCTTGTCTTCTATAAGACCTATTTCCCTTAACAAAAGTTTTATATATATGTGTGTGTGTGCACACATATATATATACATATATATATTTACATAATTTTTTCCTTGTAAAACTTGTAGAACCCAGATCAGGATTGGGCAGAATAGTTGATTGATGTGTATGTATTGACTTTATTGAAACCCATTGTGTAAAAGATTCACTTCAAACTTGTGTAAAAGAGTTTTGAAAAGAAACAGAGTTAAAGTTGCAAAAAGAATGCTTTATTGACATTGAGGAATTACCTTCCTGAATGGCACCCCCAAGGCATGGGTATAGATTAAATGACCTTTTAAGGTATGACCCTTTAGAAAGGTTAGTCTTGATTCAAAGGCCAAATCTAGACAAGCAAATCATTTTGGAGAGAGTAAAATAGCTTAATGCAGCCAGCAAACTGAATATTTAATGAACTATCCTTTAAATGAAGTAATATTCTTAGCGTTTCCTTAGTAGTTTAAAATGTGATCTAGTATTTTACTAAGTTGAAGTATTATGGATAGCAGACTCTGGAACCAAACCTGGGTGTGAATCCCTGCATCAAGATTTAAGACTGTGTCTATGCATGGCTGCTAAGTCTCTTCAGTTATGTCTGACTCTGGGACCACATGGACTAGAGCGTCAGGTTCCTATGTCCATCTTCAGGCATGGATACTGGAGTAGGTTGCCATGCCTTCCTCCAGGGGATCTTCCTGACCCTGGATTGAACCCACATCTCCTGCGGCTCCTGAATTGCAGGCAGATTTTCTACCACTTAGCCACGGGGAAGTCACTTAACACTGTATATATATCCGCAAAGTTCTTACTTTCTCTCAGCCTAGGTTTTCTCACCCGTGCACCTGAAAAAAGACAGGATCATATGAGGTAATAACTACATGCAAAGCACACACGGTGGCACATGGTGAACATTGGATAAATGGCAGCTACTGTTATTTTTAGACATAACTGATCCACCCATAACTGTCTGTTTTATCCCTTTTCCCTGATGGTTGGAGAAATTAATACAGTTGCTGAAGGAGTGAAGAGCATAAAGCATTGAGAAAAGTTGACTTAATACATGTGATTTAATTCCAGAATGTGTTTCTGAAAATCCCCTGACTTCTTTGTGAATATCTGTTATCTCTCTGTTTAAAAACAAGATGCACAACACTTCTGGTAGCATTTTGGCTGCTTGTTTTAGAAGGAGACATTGATAAATTGGAGAGGATCCAAAAACGATAAAAAGGATTAGAGGATATGACCTACAGAGAAAGATTATTCAAAGAACTTCATATATCCAGCCTACAGCAATGATGACAGTGGGTGGGGGGGTAGGATAACTGAACATAAATGCTAGAAATAGGTAAGGAGTAAGGAAAGGAATCATTTCAAGTGATCAGAGTATGGGCAAATTAGGATCGATGGCCTTAAACCAGAAAAACAAGCACTTGTGTGAAGTATTCTTAGAAGAAACAAGTTCAACAGAGAGGTCAATTAAGACCTTGATTGTTTTGTCTGAGAGGTGATTTTATGCAGCTCTTTAAATGGTACCTCCACAGGCTGATTCTTCCATTAGTCAAACCTGAAGGATAAGAAAGGAAAGTGTGTCTTGGTGGCCTGTGTTTTTGGGGTCTTAACTCTCCTTTAGGCTATGTACAAATCTCCCCTGGGGCATACATACATCCATTTATTCTCCATTTTTTTTCTCCTCTCTCTAGTACAGTGAATAGATTAGTGACTTTCAAAATGATACATCCTTTTCCTAAATTCCAGAGCCTGTGAATGTGAACTTAATTAGAAAAGGTTATTTGCCTGCGTAATTAAATTAAGAAGTTTGAGATGAGGAGGTTATTCCGGATAAGTTGCATGTGCCTTAAGTACATTAAAAGGTACCCTTATGAGATACAGAAGGTAAAGAAGACATGGAGACACACAAACAGGAGAAAGCAATGTGACCAGGGTTGTAGATAAAGAGTGAAGTAACCAAGGAAGTGAAGAGTTTCTGGGAGAAACTAGAAGATTGAAAAGACAAGGAAGGAGCATCCTCTAGAAACTTCAGGGGGAGCATGGCCCTGCCAACACCTTGACATCAGACCAAAACAAGAAAATCATAAATCTATGTTGTTTTGAGCCACCAAGCTCATGTGACTTTGTTTCCTAGTAGCCCTAGGAAACGAATAGGACCTGCAGGAAGAGAATTATTTATTTACATGTAGAACTTTCATGACTTGTCAACAACAATCGCCAAGAAAAGCTGATAATTAATGCATAGACAAGAGTCTTGTGTAATTCCTTGTGGTTCAACTATTATGATTCAGTGAGCTATGCCTTTAAGTTACTAGTTTACCTGGGAGATGGAGCTAAAAAAATACCGGGGCAGGATGAAGACTGAAAATGATGACCTAGTCCAGGGCTGTCTGTGCTCGATAGAGCAGCAATCACAGTGTCCAGATTAAAGTAGTAGTCCAAATGTGAAGAATATACTCAAGATATGCTTAAGAAGATGGAAAAGGAATAAAGCTGACATGACATTCACTAGGCATTGGGTTACATAAAGTTAAACAGTAAAAGATATCATTTATCAAACAATCAGAGCTACTACTACATGTATGCTACTACTACATGCTAGCTACTCTACATGTATGATATTTCTATTTGGTCCATAGTATAATTAACGCCAGTAGTATTATTCCCATTTGAAAGGGAAGAAAGTGAGGTTTAGATACATCATTTCCCCAAGACTCTAAAACAAAGGAGAAGATCTGAGATTTAAATTAGATCTCTCTGATTCCATAGTGTATGATATTCTACGGTTAATGGGTAGTAAGAGTCCGAAGTGCAATTCACCCATATTCCTGCCATTTGCAAAGGCCGTGTTCTTTCCTCAGCAACTTCTTTTCAAATTACAAAGCAGTGGTCGGGGAGGGAAGAAATACTTTGCACGGTGACATAAATTTATCCACTCTAATCAAGGCTAGAGAGGGAAATAAGAAGCTCTAAATCAGAAGGGGAACTACAAGTATGAGAAGAACATTCAGGTGTGGACATGAAAGAATGGACCCTGCTTGTGGATCTTTGAACACTTGGAGGCAGCATTAGAGAAAATCATAGGGTTCACTGAGTTCAGGGTCTTTGGTTCCTAAGTGTAATACTGTTTCCAACACACAGTGAGACTTGTCAGGTAATGGATTTTCACTTATGTAGGCTTTAAAAATTGTAGCCTTTGTTGAGCATCTCTTTTATCCTAGGATGATGCTAAACCAGTACCTACCTTGTCATTGACCACCAGGCCGATGATTTTAGGATTGTCCCAGAATGAAATCTAACTAGCAAGATAAAGCTACTGATATAGAAAGAAAAGGCACAGAATTCACACAGAAGAGGAACAGAATTGGTTTGTGATTGTTATTCCACTTTCACTTTTGGACACAGAATAATAGAATGTGCAGTATAGATTAACTTCTCTGAATTGAAATTATATGCTATGTGACTGTACAATAAATGACATTTGCCTAATCAGATGCATTTCATATCTGCTAAATGTAAATTTTCAAAAAGTCATCTGATCTATAAAAACATTGGGAAGATTAAGATAATGTACATAGGAAATTAGCACCACACCCTGCAGATGGCAGTTGTGCAATGATGATGGTAGTAGATGAAGCTGTTGTTAGATGGGTGAAACCAGGCTCAGTCTACTGTTATTGTAGAGCCTACCTCCAAGACTCACTATTACAAAACACAAAGTCCCAACTTCACAACATTTTCCAGAAGTTTCTGAAATATTTAAACACCATTTTGGACTCATATTTACAGGCAATTGTATTTTGGATCCATCATCAGAGGACTAAAAAGATCAAATTTATTTTCATATCATGATGAAGGATTATAATCAACTGTTTAAATACACTGCCAGGTTTGAGCAGAGCATTGACGCTCATCTGGTCCTTATCCGCATACAGCATTACTCTGGCAAGATCATCAGGCCTGCTTGTGAAAACCTCATCATACGGAAAGGCATGGCAGGGCATAGGACAGTTCTGGTAGTGACTTAAAGTGACACAATGCCATCCCCTCACAATGCAGCACACAGGTTCTGGCACTTCCCCTTTCACCTCTCTTGTCTTCACACATTTGAAGCTATCCATTCATATTCTTTTTCATACTGTACATCAAGTGAAATGTCAGGCTGGATGAATCACCAGCTGGATTCAAGATTGCTGGAAGAAATATCAATAACCTCATATATGCAGATGATACCATTCTGATGGCAGAAAGCAAAGAGGAACTAAAGAGCCTCTTGATGAGTGTGAAAGAGGAGAGTGAAAAAGTTGGCTTAAAACTCAGCATTCAAGAAGCTAAGACCATGGCATCTGGTCCCAACATTTCATGGCAAATAGATGGGGGAAAATGGAAATAGTTACAGGCTTTGTTTTCTTGGGCTCCAAAATCACTGCAGTGATTATAGCCATGAAATTGAAAGACACTTGCTCCTTGGAAGAAAAACTATGGCAAATCTAGACAGTGCATTAAAAAGCAGAGACATCACTTTACTGACAAAGGTCTGTATAGTCAAAGCTATGGTTTTTCCAGTAGTCATGTACAAATGATGGAGTTGGATGGACTATAAAGAAGTCTGAGCACCAAAGAATTGATGCTTTCAAACAGTGGTGCTGGAAACTCTTGAGAGTCCCTTGGACAGTAAGGAGATCAAACCAGTCAATCCTAAAGGAAATCAACCCTGAATTTTTCTGTAAGTACTGATGATGAAGCTGGAGCTCCAATATTTTGGTCACTTGATGCAAAGAGCTGACTCATTAGAAAAGACCCTGAAGCTGGGAAAGAATGAAGGCAGGTGGAGAAGGGGATGACAGAAGATGAGATGATTGAATGGCATTGTTGACTCAAGGGACATGAATATGAGCAAACTCTCGGAGATGGTGAAGGACAGGAAAGTCTAGCATGCCACAGTCAATGGGGTCACAAAGAGCTGGGCACGACGTCGCGACTGAACAGGACAGAATTCATTTCCCTCCTGGGGCTTCCTGGATCTTTCTTTGTGTCATTTCAATAAAAGTTGTTTAGTTTCCTGGCATCTTGGGCTCCCCAATCAATCTGAACGTGTTTTGATTACTCTTCTGAGTGTGGCATGAGGGAGTTAGCTCCATATATCCAGGGGCATTCAGATCAGGGCATATTCCTTCCCTGACCCACACCCTAGCCCCTTTCTAGACATTCCACTCCTGTTAATGCTCACATAATTACAAATTTAGATGAATTTATTTGCTCATATTCTAGTAATAATTAACTATTAATCTTGCCTCATTCATCTTCCACAAATAGATCTCAACTGGTAATCCTATGGACTCAAGGCAGCCTTTATTTGGTCCAGTCTTAGAGTACTGTTGTCTCTGTGTTGATGCCTTATAATAAGACCCATTACTAGATTCTAAGCTTTTAGAGTTGAGATTATCAGATTAGATCAGATTCAGAAATACTTATAGAACATAAATCATGCATGTCCTAGGCACATTCATATAGATGTCCTTATATTAGCTTCATAAGAAAAATAAAATTGGGCCTCAGTCATGTTAGATGTCTTACATTATTGTGAGAAAGAGACAAAAGCAGAGAATGAAGGCATGTCTTCCACTTTAATCTCAGTGTCTTCATTTATTTTTAATTTTATTTTTTAAATATTTCAAATAAAATTACAGAATAACATAATACATTCCTGTGTTCCAAAACATTGAATTTATCAAATTACATAGTTTCTTGCTAAATTTGCTATAAAATATCTGGAGTTATTAACTTTGGGGGTAAAACATATTGTTACACTTAAATTCAACAAGTATTACGAATCTATCAAGACTTTCTATTTCTTCTTCATTTGATTTGGCTTATTTATGTGTTTTCAGAATATCTTTTACTCCATTAAATTTTTAAATTCGGG